>JAVYIG010009050.1:0-82564 GCA_035222895.1 Strongylocentrotus droebachiensis
GTACCCCCCGGATATCTATCCCCGGGCAACTACCCCCAGACATCTACCCCCACCCCCCGTCAAATACCCCCGGACATTCCCCCCCCCCCCCCAATCCAACTATCTCCTTCCAACTACCCCCAGCCAACTACCCCCACCCTGAAAACTACCCCCGGACATCTACCCCCATCCAACTACCCCCGGGCAACTACCCCCAACTACCTTAATTTGCTTGGGGGTAGATGTCCGGGGGGGGGGTAGTTGGAGGGGGAGTTAGTTGTCCAGGGGGAGGGGTAGTTGGATGGGGTAAGATGTCCGGGGGTAGATGTCCGGGGAGGGGGTAGTTGACTGGGGGTAGATGTCCGGGGGTAGTTAGCTAGGTGGTAGTTAGCTATACCCATGCTTTATTACAGGGTTTTAGTTTTGAACAAATTCGACAAAATATCACTTCAAATTTATTACATTTGTGGGTAAAGTCATTATTACATTTGTGGGTGATTCAAAATATCACTTCAAATTTATTACATTTGTGGGTAAAGTCATTATTACATTTGTGGGTGATTCAAAATTATTACATTTGTGGGTAAAGTGGTTATTACATTTGTGGGTGAAATTATTACATTTGTGGGTAAAGTGTTATTACATTTGTGGGTGTTGTTACATTTGTGGGTAAAGTGTTATTACATTTGTGGGTGTTGTTACATTTGTGGGTAAAGTGTTATTACATTTGTGGGCGTTATTACATTTGTGGGAGTTATTACATTTGTGGGTGTAACACACCCCCCCCCCCCCCGCCACCATTCTCCTCTCCCCGTATACCCTACACAAGGTCCGATCATGAAGCCATGGATTCGCGATTTGTAACTTCCGACTGCCTTGCTGTGAGGATAATTTTTAACACGGTTATAAAGGTGTCTAATTAATCATATTCACTTTGATTATGTGTAGAAAAATTCAGAGTAATATGTTAATATGTCTTGTCAATAGTATCGAAAACTGTATTTCATTCCCCAATAATGTATGCATAATCTCTGTGTTATCCTTTATATTTTGTCTATAATTAGATTAATCTCCAGCAAGACATCCTTTCCATTCAGACGTTCTACATCCACGATTTAGACAAAGTCTGGAGACATCCACCTCGAGTAAGTGATACGGGTCTGATCGTTCAGTTTAGTGGAGGGGAGCACTTGTTTTGCCAAAGAATCGTTTTTTCCCTCGAAGGCTCTTAAAAAAATTGCCATGCAAGAGAGTTCACAATTCCCAAATTGATGATATAGGGTTGTATTTAATTTTTTTTTATAAACAATCGGCATAGTGTGTCAAATTTATTATTATTATTTTTGTTTTGGTAATAGTTACGTACTTTTATTAAATTAATTTTTTGTAGTATCGAACATGAAAAATTGAACTTTTGGATTACCGAATACCTGAAAATGAATGAAAAAGCGCCATGTATCACATCGAAACACCGTTGCGAACATAGTTGATATCACTACAGATCTGTCAAGAGTAATGACTCTCGTGTCCTAGCAAGGATAAAGGAAAGATCTCGAAGTGCTCATGATACATTTTTGTTTTTATGTGTATTTAATAAATGCAAGATAAATAAATGACGAACATTTTCAATTGAATTATTGTTTTGTATGGTTCAACTAACATGAAACGAGAACAGAGCGTCTTTACAGTGATGCCATTTTTTTAAGTGCAGTTTATGTTATCGAATTTGCAACGTTAATGCATGTACTAGTATTTGCAATGTTAGACACGTTCCCATTGAAAACCAATCTTTCCACAGTGTGGGCTATTTACCGTGTATGAATTAATTCTGTATGTTCACTCCAGTGTTATTATAAACAAGAACAACGGCAGTGTACCTTTTCTTGATGGTTATAGCCGTTGCAGAAATTCTCCTGGGCGTCGTATCCATTTCTCATTGATCTAGAGATGAAAACAGAGATGATTGAATGCCATAACATAAGTAAACAAGATGTAAGTATCATTTTATTTCTTTGTGAGAAGTTGGGATCAGTCAACAAATCTTTTAAACAATACAATAATACGAGAACATGTAGGCTTACAAAATGCCAAATCGTACTTTTTCCAAATTCATCCAAATTCCTAAGCCTCTAATTTTGAGGATGGTTGAGTTTTGGTACAGAGGGCGCTACACAAAATATTTTGTGTGTGATATAATGAAAAACTGAGAGTCAAATTTGAAAAAGAATACAATTTGAATAAAAGTCATATTTATTTGACCAGAATCGGTTCAGAAAATGCTGAATTATCCATACACATAATCATTTCTAGTATTTTTGGGGCCCCACAAATATTCGATGATTTTGAACCAGCCGTTGAAAAAAACGAAATAGCGCCTTTGAAGTTTTTGTTTTATTATTTATTGATTTATTAATTAACGGTCACCGTAAATTTTTGAAAGAAGAGCTCAATTGATATCATCAGAATTAATCTAAAAGGGCACTTAAAATGTCATAAATGACAATAAGAGTGATGACCATGCACTTTGAAGGCATTCGCGGTCGTAACAAGAACTCAACTGTCCCTTTGAATGGTTCATATATTCCGTTCAACCAGCTCCGATTACATCTGTATTCTTTGCAAGCTTTAACATTTTTCATAATCAAATTATACGATTGAAGGCATCGTGGTGTAGATAGTAAGGACTTTTAGATTGAGTTGACGAGACGGCGTAGGCGTCCACTGATCATGCGTGTCGACGTAGTCAACTTCTACAGATAAAGATCTTTTAAATTTCACTCGTAGTCGTAGATATACGTCGACAGGAAGCAAGCGTGATAAAGTCATGAATGGCGCGCCAAATTTTAAAGGATATTCCACGCGCCCCTATCAAATGCAAACAGTCACCAGCTGGCTGGGCGGTGCGAAAGCGAAGCCCATGCACACTGCCACTACAGCATTTCAACCGGATGCTATAACATACCAATCAAACTTTCACAGTTCAAGACAAAAGAGTTGTAATGGGAATAGAGAGAATTAAGGATACCACAAAACTTACTTCAGGTTCGTGAAAACTGTTGTTGCTCAAAGACAAAATTAAATCTCTGACTTTTTTTTTCCATTCATCTTGAGGCTTGCGATGACGTCACATATGTGCAGAAACAAGTGCAATGTGTTCTAGAATTGGGGCAACAGGGAAATCAAGGTGGACGCCTTCTCGATTCTGATAGCCGACGACGGAGAGTGCCTTAAAATGACATTTCACGTAGCAGTCCACTATGTCGACGTGCACATCTAAAAGTCCTTAGTACCTCGCCGCCAAAGAGGCGCTCTCGCGGGAAAGGGAATGCCCCACTTTTTTCAGGTTCCCCCAAAGTGCACCTTTTTACATAGGACAAGTGCCCCTTTAAGCCAGTTAGAACTGCCCCTTCCTCGTCTTATAAGTGCTGCTTTTCCTTTTGACCCCCATTTTGTTGTATAAGATCCCCTTCACTTTCTCATAAATGTCCTTTTTCACCTCTGATAATTGCCCCTTTTTTACTTTGAAAAGTGCCCCTTTTCCTTTGTTATAAGCGCCCTCTTCCCCTTCTGATAAGTACCCCTGTTTTACCTTTGATAATCGCCCCTACCGCTATTCCTGGCTATGTGCCTGCTGTATACTTGTGTAATATATTGTAACTTTTTAAATATTTTAGCAAATAGTTTTGCTTAATATTCAATTTCAAAGTTCTCATTTCTTCCAACAATTACTTCTTTTAAGGATGCCAATGAACAAGCAATAAGTCTACACCCAGTGTTTGGATTATGTTCTGTCTTGGGGATTCCTCCACCACGTTTGTCTCTTCTCCTTGAAGTTAACCGGGATGACATCTTCGGGAGGAGTGTCCGGGAGCAGTTAGCTGAGATGCTGAGCTTCCCGAGGTCTAGGCTTCAACTACCTCTCATGGTAAACTTCATGGATGAAATGGGTATTGACGAGGGTGCTCTAAGTATGGTGAGTGATTATCGGAAGCTTCGTAATGGCCACCGTTTTAATACACCTTGATAGAGAGAGAGAGAGAGAGAGAGAGAGAAAGAGAGAGAGGGAGTGATAGGGAGAGAGGGAGGGAGAGAGAGAGAGAGAGAGAGAGAGAAAGAGAGACAAAATATTTAGAAATGTTTAGGACAGAGGACAAAGTATTGCACAAAGCAAAAATCGAACCCGGATCTCACTTTTGAGAGTCAAGAGCCTTCACCAGTTTAAAAAACACCACACTGCTCAAGCTTTAAAATGTATGTCTTCTTATTTGATCAAAAACAGGAGTTTTTCCGGCTTGTGTTTGAGGAACTTGTTGATCCGGAAAAGAACGATCTTTTCCGATATGTCAACAATCTCGACAAGACTCACTCGCCTGTCTGGTTTAGGAAGGTAGGCCTACATCAATCTTTTTTTACATTTCCACTGTGATCAGAACCTGCATTTCAAAGACAATTTATTGATGAATTTGAGTGAACATCTTCAAACTAGTAAATTATTTATAGGTTAAAGATAAAGGTGAGTTCTCGTTAAAAAAAGATAATGAATTCTCTCAGGATCAAACCAAAATTACACTGAATGTTCAAGATTACAAATAAATGTCATTTGCCAAACAATTTTGGTAGAAAATGTATACTGGCTGAGAAAGAGAATAGAAAGATTAGGAAATCAAGGTTAGTAGCCCCGACATCATTTGTGTAGTCCCATATACTTTCTGTGTACAGTGCTTGTTACTTTATCAAGACTGGGCCATATTTATTATGATTTTGATGACTCCAGAACCTTGCAGTACACACCAATACTTACATGCTACATGATCAACTTTTTCTGATCCATTCCACACCTCTTCTTTCACAATGCAATCGGATGACCAGAACTCGCCTTTATCTTTAACTTCCATATTTGCCATTGTTTATGTTGTATTTTGATACACATTTTAGATTTAGATACAATCCAAGTTTCACCTCTTTTGTCTAGTAAAATATGTTCCAAACATACTTGGCCTATATGGTTGGACATTTCTCGTAAAATAATGTTTCTAAAAGCATTGCATAAGTCAATTGTTTTTTTAGGGAATTTCTAATAACAAGTATCAAGAGAACGGTACTCAAAATATGTTCCAATTATGATTTAACTGATTGGTTGAAAATAAAGTGGAGTTTGATTGTGGGGTTAACATGTTATTGCTGCGTTTTACCCATAACAAAACAAATATTCGATCTGTCTTTTTCTTTTTATTATGACATTCAAAAGTTTGGCTGGGTTTTTTTTTTGAGGACTCATAGTGCGTTTGTATTGTAGTTATGCTTCTTCTTTTCTATTTCAGAAAAAGCAATGCATTAACGAAAGTCACCTTGATTTGTATATAACATCAAATGTGCATGTGCAATACACATTCAGTTGTACGAACTAAACCAAACCACTTTTCCTGAATATCTATGTAAAACAGGATTGCGAGGACTCCGAACTAGCCGAGATATGTGGTCTCCTGTTTGCGTTTTCATTGCACAACAAGGCAATAGTTCCATTACCGTTTCCGCAGCTCCTCTACGCCAAGCTTCTAAGAAAAGGGTATGTTGCTCTTAATACATCCCCGCCACCACCAACAACACCATCACAACCACCACCAAAAACAACAACAACAACAAACATTAACATTAACAACACACGAAAAACGCGATAGCTCTTTCTCGGTGTGACGGAGGAAATATTGGCTCTGGATTTGATGAAGCACTTATTGGTCGTATTATTACATGTCACAGAAACAAAAACAACAACAACTGGTATCAAAACAAAAGATATTTAGAATCTGAAGAAAAAAATGTATTCATTGCAGCACCTTCTCTTTGGAATAATTTACCATTCAATTTGAGAATCATAACTTCCTTAGAGACCTTTAAATTCATGCTGAAATCTATTTTGTTTAAAGGTAAAGACCAGTAATGGTCATGCGATTGCATTGTGAAAGAAACGTTGTGGAATCGATCAGAAAAGGTTGATCATCTAGCATCTAGCATCTGCAAGGTTCTGGAATCATCAAAATGATAAGAAATTTGGCCCATTCTTCGTAAAGTTACAAGCACTATACACAGAAAGATGTATATGGGACTACCCTATCTCTCTCACACGACCATGAGAGAAATAAATTTACCAAATATATGAATTAGTAGGCGGTTTCCCGGCAAATTTTTTATCATCATGTATTAGTCAAAACATATTCTTTCACATGATTGGTAATGAGAGCTTCCATTTCATTTTTTGAAATTGGGGCGTTACCAATACTGGTCTTTACCTTTAAACAATGCCAGTATTTGGCACTATGACACTCATCCAAACTCTCATTCTTTCAGCTATTTTTGTTGTGCGCCTCGGGATACAATTGTCTAGATAGACGGCGCTTTATAAATGCCTATCATCATTATTATTAGTGACACCACAAAGTGATCTTCAGTTCATTTTTTGTTGTTTTTACCAAGGGCCTCGTTACATAGAAAAGATATCGAGTTTATACGAAAAAATAAATTAAAAAAATAATGCTTTGCCAAACAAGTATACTTCATGACATCCATGGTAACTAGCCGAACTCATGTCGCCTTGTGTTTTGGAGAAGAAAACGAAGCGACTATCTGCAAATATTTTTTTTTTACTGTGATCCCGAATGTTAGTGCATATAATCACATGTTTGTGTGTAGGCTTCATTGTATCGCTTGGTCATAACAAAAACATCACCTTCATTTTAATTCAACAAAATTATATAGATGTTATAATATTTTGTTTCGACATCTAACGTGAGTTCCTCCTGTATAGAGGGATACGGTTGAGCAGTGTCTGTAGTGTCTAAAATCAGAAACCCTCAAACTGGTGGCAGCGCTGGGATATTATTTATAACATGTTTATAGGTTTATGATTTTATTTATTTGTTTATGTTAATATTCATATTTTACCTATTTTTTAATTTTTTTTATTTGTTATCTATTGTTTTTCTTTTCTTTTTTTAATTTATAGATTTAGATGTGTATTCATTTTTTCATGTCTCTTTAAGACATTGCTTTGTTACAATTAAATGAACTTATTTTGATTTCACGTTGATTATCAGCCCTAAAAGTGATATGGAGGAAGCAGCAGAGCTCGACAAGGAGTTCGCAGATCAGATGTCCGAATTACGAACTGGAACAGAAGATTACGTGATGGGGTGTTGCTATGGTGGTGAGGTTAAGCTGGAAGATGGGAGGAGCGTCGAGGTCACGACAGAAAACGTGTAAGGAAAACAGGCCCAGCGACGTCTTAAGGCAGCTTGATCCAAAGCTGGGCATATAGTTAAAATGGCAGATTTATCAAAGGTTCTTGGACGATTACCCCCTGGGCGATCACCCTTCTGCAAATTACCAGCGGGAAACTACCCCTAAGGACAATAACCCCCAGAAAATTACCCTCCATGGGACAACTAATATCCCCCCCTCCCGAGGACATTTACCCCCAGAAAATTACCATATAGAATTTCTTACCACAGTACGTGCAGCCGACTTCATGCTTCTTTTGCATGCCCTTTCGTCAATCCTCAGTGAATTAATGCCTTCTGACATTCTCAATCCTCCAGCTATTATTTTATCTTCTTTGTGCCAAAGTGATCTCTACGTGGACAACAGGGTCCGAGAGTACTTGGTTCCATCACAGTTTGCAGCCTTCAAGCAAGGATTCAACAGAGTCTTCAATCCCGCGGCCTTTGATATGTTCAGACCTATCGAGTTAGAAGCGCTTATCATTGGAGAGAAATACTTCGATTGGAAAGCCCTTGAGCAGGTAACTTCACTAGATTTCTTCAAAAACCACTGAAACTTTGGTACTTCTACAACTCCTCTTAAATGGCTGATAGACTAAGAGACAGAGACAGCATTGTATCATTTGGAAAAGGCGCTATATAAATCGAATATTATTATTAGATATGGACCACACTAAAAACACATAATAGACCAGTTTAATGTGTGAATGGCCGCAAATGTCCACAGATCTTTGAAACACGGAGATGTACCACTGTACATTTAAATATATTTTATTGAAACAAACACTCCCAAAATAATGAGACGCTTCATGATTAACATGAATTTGTTTCCCCTTTTATTTAATATCCGAAAGCTTTTAAAACGGTGACAGAAATTCCACTGAAAGGTCAATACTTCTTTACGTGAAATGGCGCGGTAAACAGCTGTATGAACGAACCTTACTCTGACACAAAAGGGTTAGGGAGTTAGTATAAATTTATACATTCTAACTCTTTTAATGAACATTTTTTAAATGTAGAAGTTTCCAAGCAAAATAATGCAAAATGTAAAGGTACATACATGTTATTTTTTAAATCCTGTTTTTTATAGTAACGAATCGAAATTGTGAAATTATATGACACTGCAAAGAAATTTGCTTGCCATCGATCTAATAGTTAGAGCAATTGGTTTATCCGGTTATTGATTGATTGTTAGGTCTAAAATAAAAACTTGTTGCATTGCCCTTTAGGTGCCAAAACATGGGTCGGTCGGTCGGAAAAGGTTTTATTTTTTAAAACTTTTTTTGTCGCCCTCTTTGGGCCGATATTTTTCAGTTTTTGATGTTTTTTTTTTTTTTTTTTTTTTTTTCCCCGCCCTCTTTTGGCTGATATTTCTCAGTTTTCTAGCTGGTGCAGTGTAATGGTATTAAACTATAAACACGTACACGAGGCCGGGGTCAACTTAATAGGATTTTAAAACTAGGGCAAAAGACGGGTGAGAATTTGGGAATAATTTGATTTCATGCATTTATTTCACATTTAAACAAACAAAATACATATTTCTGTATTCATTAATATATCCAAATCTAAAAAACGGTAAAAAAAAAAACTTTTTTAAAATGCCGACCGTAGATTTTCAGATTTTTGGGTCAGTCGCAAAGGGCAATGCAACAAGCTTTTATTTTAGGCCTTAGAGAAATGGTATTTGTCGAAAAACGTTTAATGTGTTTGACACTGCAATTGTGTAGTAGTAAATGAAAATCTTTCAACGAAATATGAACCACATGGGAAATTTTGTTAATGATTTATAATTTGATTTATTATCAGTCGACTCAGTATATACAGCCATATAAAGATTCGCACGCAACCATCAAGATGTTCTGGAAGGTATTTCATGCTCTAGACGATGACATGAAAAGAAAGTTTCTTGGTAAGTCTAAAATGTTAGATTTACCTATTGTTTATATGCTTAGCCACCCATTCAATAATGATATCTATAACGACCATTAAATGGAAAGGATATAGAAGGTCAGTGTCGAGATTCTAGATTTATAATTATGACAACTTGGTCTTTTTTTTCAGTATAGCCACACCAATGGTAATACTGTTTGTTCCATGGGCACTGCAAACTAGAGCAACCCATCATTGTCAGATCCCCAGGATACCTGGGTTGAGAGGAACAAAATGTGGGCCAAACAAGATGTAAACACCGAGCAAGGATACAACCTGGGACCTCTCATATTAGAAATCACAGCCTTTACCAGTATTCAACAGTGCTCCTCAGAATTCTACTGATGAAGTCAGAACACTTTGTTCATCACTTGCTCGAATTTGGTGGCATTCTAGGCCAATTAACAGAAATTGCACGAGGATAAGGTTCGCGTGGCCAATATGGCCTACCGGCAGGAATTTTTACGAGACTGAACACTTTTGTCTCGTTAATCTTGTAGCAACTAGCCAGTCAGAAGGTTCACGAGACTGAAGATCGAGAGCATCTTTGGTTTCATGGTCCTTCTGTTCCATCGGCCTTTCCGGTAGCTTAGATTTCAGTTCCTGTGCTTGCATCCTTGAAACAGTTGTTTGCCCTTACCTGCCCGTTACTTCACCGGCAAATTGGTGCCTGGCATCGCTGGGGGTAGCGGTAATTAAATGGACCACAGGAAGAGCAGCGTTAAAACTGATTAATAGTGATTAATTTGATTAGTATTATTGTTATTACCATCACCATCATCTTATCATCATCATCATCATCATCACCATCACATGATTATTATTATTATCATTATTATTATCTGTAGAGGTGTGGTGGTCTTTTGGATTCGTCGCTGGACTGAGAAATCTCAATCTACTTTTTCCACTCTGATCCACCCAGGTGTAGTAAATGGGTACCCGGCAGGAATTAGAAATTCCTTGAATGCTCGTGCGCGGTAGCCATGCTAAGCCGGGGGTTATAATACGATTGCAGGGCTTTCAGGGATACAATATTAATAATGATTATTGATTTACAGATATTATCATTATGATTATCATCATCATTTTTATTCCTAAAACAGGATCAAGTCCATATATTTTTCTTGAATGACTTTGCTGTAACAAAAAGCACTAAGTGCTATTTAGTTTATTTTCTGTTATACTCTATTGTTCTACTGTCCAAGAGTTTTCCCAATGAGTCTCGTTGTGCTCAATATAGCTATCTTATGCAAGTCGTAGAGTCGTAGAGTATGGATTCGGGAAGATCTTAGCGATGAGACCTTCAATGCCCTTCTTCACCATGCCTGTGTGTCAGACGGTTTAGCCTATTGGACTCACCTCTCCTTTGACGTTCCATATTCTCTTTATCTCTATCCTCAGATCTGTGTTATTAAGCCTTTTGTCTCTAGCTATCCTGGACTGCAATGTTGATGTCATGAGGGTTATAATTATTGTTTTTATTATTATTATCTTTATTATCATTATTATTATATTATCTTTATTATTATTAATATTATTATAATATAATTCATAATATTATGATTTATCTTGTTGCAGTTTTTGTCGCGGGGTCTGATCGCGTCCCGGTGGGTGGACTACGAAACCTAGGTCTCTATATCGATCCCCTCCAGGTACCCATGGACGATTCCGTGGACGAGCAACCGTGCGACACCGAAGACAGACTCACCCGGCTGTTGCCAGTGGGCCATGGTTGCGATAACCATGGCTTCCGCCGTACCCTTCGGCTGCCCATGTATACCAGCCTCGAACTCATGGAAGACCGTTTGACCGTCGCCTTGTCCTATTACGACTGCCCATGTCATATCGCTTAGGTTTACTGTATAGGATATTTCTTTGTCATGTTTTATATGTGAATTTATTTATTTATTCATTTATATATTTCTTATTTAATTTATAACGCGCACGTATCCGAAACTTTCGATCAAGGCGCGACAAAAATGAATATGCAATTTACACAAAACAGCTCATTGAAAATTGAGAAAAAGTAGGAGACCACCTAAAGCTAGAGCTTGAACGTGATGGCGGCCTCGGAAAAGGAACCTATATGGGCGACCAAACCTATAACACATAGTATAATCAGAAATAAAGTTGTCATAACGGCCACGTAATGAAGTACATCTTTTTTTATTTTCATGCATAACATATTAAGATGCGTTGAATGATTATTATGTAAATGTATGTTTTTTGTGAAACTTAAAAAAAAATATAAAAATATATATATATATGTACATGCGTAAGTGTTTGTGCCATTGCTTATAACATTATACATTGTATGCTGATAATAATTAACGCTTCATGGCAGCCATGACAGAATTTATCGTCGTACATGATTTAACATTTGGAGACTATTCAATAAGCCCGGGCCATAGTGTCGGAAATATTTATGCACAATTAGCAACCGGGGGTTTATCAAATGAAAGTTCCGAAAGTTTCGTGTCGGATAAGGGTGGATTGTGTTGTTTAGAATACACAGGTTGTGGAATGCCGGACGAAGTAGGTTATTGGATTATTTGAACATAAACCTGCAAAATATTGATATTAACAAAATGTTAACTGCTTGCAGCTTCTGAATGGGTAAAAAAAACGAAACCGTTTTAGTGAATTCTTTAATCATTTTACAAATATAATTTCTACACCTTTAAAAACAGATCTGTTTATAATTTAGATCGGCATTCCACGTTAGACATTCATCAATAATCACTCCTTAAACATAGAGTTACGCTCTTGTTCTAAGGGTAAGTTATCAATCAAAAAGCTAATTGTCATATTTGCAGTTCTGTATGCATTAGGGTGGTTGAAGTGTATCAAATGAGTTTTGTTTATACTAAGAGATAACTTATTGCTCTTAAACTACGTGGACGCTTTTGATAACTCCAAATCAAAGGTTTTCATTATTATTTCAATGTTCTTGTGTGAGTAAAAAAAAAATATGTATGTCGTATAGCAAAGAGAACCAATGACATAACATATGATGCGTTCATTATATCGTTTACATACAAAAGAAAAAGAAGTGGTCCCAGAGCGAAGCCTTGAGGGACACCATACCTATTCGGTAAAAGACTAGAGTCAGTATCATCACATGAAACATATCGATGTCTGTTCGACAAGTAGTCTTTCAACCAGGATAGAGTTCGCCCTCCAATTCTATAATTATGTATCGTATGTGTTTGTATAAATATAGCATGGTTGAGCGTATATTCGTATTACTTGTTCTTATTTGCCATTGCACTGGTAATTCTGTCGTATGTTTGTACAAGACCTAAATTTGTCTAGTGGGTTTTTTCTAAACCCGTATTTGTTTGGATTCAAAAATGTGTTATTAATTAGAAAATCCTGCAACCTATTTTTAAATTAAGAAAAAAACAAGAATTGTTGATATACTTACGAGGCCGCCATCCATTTCCAGCCTAACCGCTCACGATGGTGGTCTCCTGCGTTCCAAATTACCTCTCTAATTTATTGAAAATATTTCATATTTCTTATGTTATTGTATGCTTCGTACATGTTTATCGAATGATATAATTGTACATGATTTTTCATTTAATTACTTTTGTAAACATTGTATTCATTGTATTTGTTATTGTTCGAAATTTTGTACTTTGACTTTGAATTTGTATATTTTTGAACGCAGAAATAAAATCAATCAAACAAACAAACAAACTTCAAAGTATAGGTATTGGGCGATAATAGCTTATTTAATGTGGATTGTCCATTTTATAAATACAAATTAATTCGCTATTTTAAGGAGATATGGACACACTCCTGTTGAAATCAATACGTGTGCGAACTAATGGGGGTAGAATGAAGTATAAGATTTGTTTAAGAAGCGTGGTGCCAATCCCATCATGCCCTTGTGATTTTATAATATTGTTTATTTCTGTTGAGTTTGTTGGGTTAAAGAATACAGATTTTTTTCAAAAGAACTTTTGTAGTATTCATTTATTCTGCCAGGTGTGGGCTAATATTACTACATAATGTATTGAGCGAAGTAGGATTACCTTTTATATTGGGTATCTAATTACCATTTAGCGTCAAATTATCTTTTGGTAGAGGTTTAGTTTTCTTTCCCATTGCCTTATTGATAACATGCCACGTTGCTCCGATATTGGAGCCAACTTTGGAGCCAATTTAGTTTTTGGCTTCCTCAAATGTATAAATTACTATTAAGATTTGTTTATTACAAATGTAACTATGTTTTGTATACATTGTACATTACATTCATTATTATGTATTGTATTTTGTTGCAAATGAAAAAAATAAAAATGAAAATGAATGAAAATAAAATGAACTTTACATAATTGTTCAGAGTAATACAACTTTCGAGGACATCGAATGATACTTGTCAATCCATTACGGTCTTTTTCGTAATTTGTCCTGGTTAAGTCTGTTGGATTTTGCATATATAATTTGTAAATGCGGTTTCTTGTTCTGATTAATTTCATTATACCTTTCATAATCCATGTGTTTCTTGAAATGTTAAATTAGGTTTTCCTCTGACAAGAAGACATTTTTAATGATAATAATATTGAAATTTACAATTGAAATGTTCGGATGCATTATTCACATCATTTTCATTCAAAACATCTGTCTATTCTTATAATAAATCATGTTTAAATGACTCAATGTTATTAGGAGTCTCCTTTTTTCAAAAGAAACCTCCAAGTTTGTTTAAGATAAACATAACTAAACTGAGGTATAACAAATATCGATTGGTGGTCAGATATTTTGGGAGAAAGTAGACCACCAGTAGTATTTTTATCATGTACATTAGAAAAAACGTCAGCTTACAAAGTCGAGGGATGGGTGTTAAGCCTGTTAGGATTGGTTATATGAAAGGAAAAAGCATAATATTACATCAAATTGATAAATTTGTCTTAATGAATACTATTAGAAATATAAAAAAAAATTGTAGCCACCCATAAATTCAAACGTTTTTTTGTTGTTGAGTAAGGATGTTGAGACAGGTTTCTAGATTCTCTTAAAATATCTCAAATTCTGACTGGGCCGTCTTTATAATACATTATATTTTAAAAAACAGTGTTATCAAGTTCTATGAATAATGCTTCACTTTCTTCACATTTCATATCATACCGAAGTTAGAAATTTAGATGTTCTTTATTAAACATGAAGCGCAACACCACCTACTCGTGCTCCCTCACAGTCAGCCTTGACCATTTGGTATCCCTGTATATGAAACAAAGGGAGAGAACTTGAATGAAGCCATATTTCGCTGATACCGATAACTGCGAATTGGAAGGGTTTGACTAGTGTACACAGGTGATTTTCTAAATTTTCAAAATTTGTGTTAAGACCTCTAAAATTAATATTAGGGAAACTAAAGGAGTCATTGACAATGGAAGACATATCGTTAAATTTCGTTAAATTCAGTCGCTGTGTAATGTTTATTCTCTGTTTTGTGCTAATTTAAAATCTTTCCTGAAATCTTTAAAAAATCCGACATTTAAAATTTGAATCCATGTCATTATCCTTTTAAAAAGTTTCCATGTAATTCATTTTTTTTTTAAATGTGTGATATTTATGGTGGTTTTCCATGAAGCCCTGTTTGGTACATTGCTATTCAATAACAATCATCAATATTAAAAATATAATAGATAACAGCAACATACAAAGTGAACATGTATATTATCCTATAGAGCGTAGAGGTGTTGTTGTCTAGTGGGTAAGTAACCCGACTGCAGATCACAAGGTGCGCAGTTCGAGTGCCGCGGCACTATTGTCATTTGACAAGACGTTAATCTACATTTGCCACTCTCCGTCTAGGTGTTAAAGGACAAGTCCACTCGAAAAATAACTTACTTTCAATAAAAGCAGAAAAATCAAACAAACCAATCAAAAAAAGTTTGAGCAAAATCGGATAACTAATAAGAAAGTTATGAATTTTTGAAAAAGTATGTAAAACTATGGAACAATGAGATTCACAACACAAATTGCCAAGATGGTTATCTGTTTGTGACGTCATGTCCTCACAACTTATCAATTGCTTTACATAGTTTATTTCAATTAATTTCCCTTTTTATCCCCAAAAACTTGATTTCCCCATGCCTTTGCCCAGGTTATATGATTTGTATCATATTGCGTGCATGACATTTCCCAAAAACTTTTATGAATTTTGAAGAATTTATACTATTTTTTTAATATTGTATTTCATAATTATTGATTTTTATATAAATGTTTTATCAAAATTCATTTTTTTCATGATTTAACTGGACAAAAATTACTCTTTATTTGTGCATCCACACAAACACATATTACTAACAATCTAACTTGGATGCTGGTGTGAAGAAATAGGATTCTTAGGGTGAAAATAGGAAATTTATATTATTAATATACAGAAAATAATTAGTGGATAGTGAGGACCATACGTCACAGACTCATGAGTGAGTTGCCAATTTGTGTAGTGATTTTCAAAGTTGTTCATGTCATTAAAAATTCATAACTTTCTTATTAGTTATCCGATTTTGCTCAAACTTGTTTTGATTGGTTTGTCTGATTTTTCTGGTTCTATTGAGAGTAAGTTATTTTTGGAGTGGACTTGGGCTTTAAATAGGTACCCGGTAGGATGCGGAAGTTAATGGTTAGATGAGCAAGTGTGCGTTTGTAAAAATGACGGCTGGCTGGAATACTCCCCAGTGTGTGGAGAATGTGCATACATTGACTTTTTCGGGTATGCCTGTATATATCTGTAAAGCGCTTAGACATAATTATCGTTGATGTATTTAGCGCTTTATACATGTGTCTTTATATATCGAACTTTTCGGGTATGCCTGAATGAAACCTATACATCTGTAGGTCTCAGTACATCCTACATCGCAATCGTAGCACAATATAGGGTTACTTTACAGCACAAATAGGGACTTTTAGATTTGCACGTCAACTGCTTTGACTGCAACGAGTGACGTCATTTTAAGGCACTGCGCATGCGTCACGTCGTCTCAGTCGGCGATCGAGAATGCGTCAACCTTGATTTTCCTAAATCTAGTACGGTACTAGTATATCCCGCTTGCGCATAAAGTATACAGTTCCTCAGGTAGATAAGGAACATCCCTTCCCTGCTATTATGTAAAAATGTGTAGAACAGGTGTCACATGCATATTCACCTGTTCTACACATTTTTACATAATTGCAGTGAAGGGACGTTCTACCACAGCAATAGGCCATTTTTGTAATGTAACCAAGTTTAATGCATAAGTCTTTGTGAAGTATTTCAATAGACATAATCCAAACTGCGTACATTAGTTGTTGCCAGGTTGGACAAACTTTATGGCTTGACCTACCTAGCAGCACTCATATATGCAGTTTGCATTTTGACTATTGAATTACTATTATTCTTATCAGGTGAATGAAATAATTTGTAGTGAGGCACTTCACAAAGACGTGTGCATTAAATTTGATTACATTACGAAAATGGTCTATTGTCGAGGGTAGAATAAGGAACTGTTTATTTTGTTCTCTTTCTTTGTCCGACATGTTCATAGTGTTACTTCCTGCATGCATGTATATCGTCGAGTGCAATCTAAAAGATTTCTAATTGTAGTCAACATGGGCAGTTGAGTACGTTGACACGCATGATCAGTCGGCGTTCGTCGTGTTCTCGTCCACTCAATCTAAAAGTCCCTCATGGCGCCCCGGCTCCCCCGCTCCGAGAACGAACGGACCGCATGCGTGTTGCCAAAATGTCCTTTTCGTAACAAAAGAAAAAGGTCGACCCGTATTGACTTTACACACCGGACTTTTGCTGAAAGGGGGGGGGGGGGGGGGGTGCTGAAAAAGGCTCGTATACAAAAGAAAAAAGGTCGAGCCGTATTGACTTTATACACCGGACTTTTGCTGAAAAGGGGGGGGGGGTCGGTTGGAACACGCATATGCGTACCCTAAATAACACTGAGTGGGGGGGGGGGGGGGGGGCCGGGCATGGCGCGCGCCGGTCAAACGGGGAATCCCCACATTAACGATGACACGGCAAACAACAAACAAAAACTACCAGCTACGTGAAACGTAAAACATGTTTGCCTCTTGTATAACAGGCGCACGAAACGTGCATTATCTAGTGCAGAGTAATAACATGTTTATCAATTAGAGTAGCTAAAAACAATTTAGTTGTATTTTTCAAAGTGCAGTGGATGTTAATAAATTGTTGTCCTCAAATATCATACGGTGTCGTCCCCTGATAATGGTATTTGAATCATCCTGGATGCAAGATATCCTATCAAGTTGAAAAATAGCACATTGGGATTCCCAGGTAGGGTTAATGTGACTTATTAGTCTAAAGATTCAGACCATTTATTCTGGTTAAAGCTTCATCGTACATAGAGAGATGTTCATGCCAGTCGACATTGTGTGTAAGTGCGGAGAGAGAGAGAGAGAGAGAGAGGGGGGGGGGGGGTAGCATACATACCCCAACAGTTCGAAAATAACTACAGTTAGAAAAATCAACCTAAGGCAAGTAATGGCCTTGTGCTTCACATAGCTAGCCTAGCTTATATTGCATGCCCGAATATCAGCTTTCCAGAGTATAATTTTACGTTTGGCAAGCAAAAATATATAAATCACAGTGATAAGAATATTTCATCAATAAAATACACGGAACTAAATCTGTAATTGATACCTATTGTTCGGGGGGGGGGGGGAGATGATCTATTCATTCATCCCCCCTGAACAATAGGTATTACGTAAGGATTGACGCCCATGCACGGAACAATACATACAATTATTTCGGCAGAGTCGGTAGCGTCAACTAGAATAAAGGGTCTGAATTATTAGGCTACATCGTAACATTACACCCTGTCTGCGAATCCCAATGCGCTATTTTTAGCTTGATAGCTAACCTTGAATTGGTCGTTTCGAATATAATATGAGTCAGGGGGATGAAACGGTGTGATTTTTGAGGAGAAAGAATAATACACTCCATTGCACTTTGATAAACAAATGAATTGTTTTCAGCCACTCTGGTTTATAAACCTCTATTTTACTCTGTATTAGAAAAAAAAATGTACGTAGCATGCTTCTTTACACGATACCTATTGTTCGGGGGGGGGACGAGGCAATATGTAAACACTGTCATTGTGTTTTACGTTGCACGTAGCTGGCAGCCTGGCTTTGTTTGCTGTGTGCCATTTCATCGTTAACGCGGGGATTCCCCGTTTAGGGCGAATCTGTGTCGTAAAGTGAACGTATATGTTGGTAATATTCAACGTTGATTACAAAATAGCTCTGCGTGTGCTTACATCGCGATACTATTATTGCGCAACGTAAACATGAGGGGAATCCCCGCCTCTTGTTTATATTGAGTATGAGCATCATGTTTCTGCACTGGATGAAGGGCTACAGATGTACGAAATGCTTCATTTGTGATTTTGCTTAGTGCTCGATCACAGCTAACCAAAAAAGTTATATCTATACAGACACAGAGGAGGATAGAGAGAGGAGTTGGACGGGAATAAGAGGTAGGCTATATAGAACATAATTGCAATTACGATTGTTATGCTATTTGTCTGTATTTTTCTACGTTATTATTCTCGTTTTTTGAGGAGTTGCTATCAATTGCGATTGATATAAATCACAACTATATGTACATCAGATATAGGAGACTGTAAATTTGCTATTGATTGGAGGACTTGCGATTGATTTGGATCGATCGCAACTCTTTTTTAAGAGTCAGGCCCTGACGTGGAGTCATCCGTGGCATAAGCGTTGGCAGTGGGTTACTTGGCTATAAAATAGGCTAATTATCCATGTTACCACGCATGGACTTAATTATAAACTAAGAAAGTCCATGCACGGATCGACCTTGTACTTATACTACACTGGAGAAAACCTATGCTCAATCTCAATTTTGAGGTGGTGTGTCACACGTGCCCGTGTGAAGGAGAGTTAAACCCTAAGCACGTTAAAGGTATAGACCAGTGTTGGAAACGCCCCCCCCCCCCTCTCAAAAAATGAAATGGAAGCTCTTATTACCAATCATGCACGTGAAAGAATATTTTTGACTAATACGTGATGATACAAATTTTGCCGGGAAACCGCCTTCTAAATGATATAGTTGGTAAATTATTATATCTATCCAGACTGGATAGATCAGGAAGGTGGGAGGACACCCATGGATAGATATAGCGTAGTCCCATATACATCTTTCTGTATGTGTACAGTGGCTGTAACTTTACCAAGACGGGGCCAAATTTCTTATCATTTTGATGATTCCAGAACCTTGCAGTACACACTAATACCTATATGCTAAATGATCAACCTTTTCTGATCGATTCCACAGAAACAAGATAATGGCTTCATCTGATCATTCGGATGATGGTAATGCTATCATGATGCTCAAGAGGACATCTTTAGACGGTTATCCGATCAAAGATGCATGCGGTAACCCAGAGCGCGTAGTCATGACAACCTTCAGTGGGCGTGTCTACACTTGTGACCCGACAGATGTTAGCAAACATGATAATTATGGTGAGAAATTGATGATTACTAAATAATATGCTTAATGCAAAGAGCAAAGGGTTCCCGGAAGCAATGGGTTAAATTGTATTTCATCCAAAGTCATCCAAAAATCAAGTAAAGAGAAAGCGAGAGAGAGAGAGGGAGGGGGAGAGAAAGAGAGAGAGAGAGAGAGCCTGGGTGCAAATATTTTTCTCTTCTGTTCACTACTGTAAGGCTCAAGTTTGGTAGTGGTGCAGAATGTTTGATTTCCCCCAATAAGAATTATGAATTAGTGCAGATGATTGAATATCATGAGCAGGTTTGTGTGTGTGTGTGGGGGGGGGGGGGGTGAAGGGGGGGGGGGGTCACTGAGTCCTTACCCATTTTCATAAGCTCTGTGCATTGAGCACGATCCTCTTTATTTTTTAACTTTTTGATAGCACCCCCTCCCCTCCCGTTTTTAATCCGTTTTTTCTATATTTCTTTATTTTGTTTTGGCTTGAAGGGAATTTTATCCCACTATCTGTATTTGCCTTAACTTGTAAACAGAGAGCCTGATATTTACCAAATAATTTAAATATTCCTTCTGTCAACCTCCTCTACTACCAGTCGAGGTGATCTTCCCGACATCTGAAGAGGAAAATGAACCCGGCGTTGACATCGTGAGCGTGTGCTGTGGGCGACATCACTTCCTTGCTCTCTCTGCCCATGGTAGGGTCTACAGCTGGGGTAGGAACGATGTCGGGCAGCTTGGTATTCGAAAGAAGAAGCAGAGATATGATAACAGTAGCCAGACAACACAGGACTTCAAACCAAGGTTAGGTTTAC
Source organism: Strongylocentrotus droebachiensis (assembly GCA_035222895.1). Classification (NCBI taxonomy): domain Eukaryota; kingdom Metazoa; phylum Echinodermata; class Echinoidea; order Camarodonta; family Strongylocentrotidae; genus Strongylocentrotus; species Strongylocentrotus droebachiensis. The sequence continues at coordinate 20,496 of JAVYIG010009050.1, forward strand.
TGTCGTATAAAAGGATTCTATGGGGTCGGGGGGGGGGGGTAGCAGGAGAGAGAGAGAGAGAGAGAGAGAGAAGGAGAGAGAGAGAGAGAGAGAGAGAGAGAGAGAGAGAATAGTATGCACATTGTCATACACCAGCCTTTTTTGAGTGTTTGTGTTCTAAAAGGAAATGTTTTGCTAAACAATTTACCCCCAGTAGAGCAGTTCTACAATACAACTATTATTATGTAACAGGTGCCTTTGATCAATTGGAGTACGGCATTGCCGACAATATGGGAGGGGGGGGGGGCGGAAATTGGAGCACATTTCCATTTTTCATGTTCGATGTGTACGTGGTATAAACTGGTTCAAGTTTGCACAGAACAATAGGCTCCCATCAAAATTATTAACTTTATCAGTAAGTTTGAAGAATACTTAAATAGTACTACGTCACTTTAGATTTAAACAAAGTGTAAATGATATAGATTTTCTGTTCCACTGTGAGATTGAAGTAATTTTAACTTATGAATCAGGAAATTAGTTTGGCAGCCTACATCGCTCGCAACATATTCATTGCATGTATCTACGACCCACAGTTTGATTTTGAAGTTTTTTATATATTTTTTTTGTTGTCATTTACACTCGATTCAGAAGTAAACAAACCCTGATGATTGGAGATCCAAAAAATGATCTGTTATAAATTATTATTTCATATTTTGTTTCTTCAGCCGATGTTCAAAGTGTAAATTTAAATTGGTCTTCAAGTCAGAGTATTCTACTAACACTATTTCAGATCAGAGCCATCTAAATACAGAGTTTGGTCAACTAAGTTTCACTGAGTCACAGCATGGCGTATATTCTTTTGTTTTGTGCTTACCCAACATAGCAGTAGTCGCTATACTGTGTCCAACTCGAACCGGGTTGGCCAAACTCTGTGTATAGATGGCTCTGCTTCAGATTGACGTATACTGTCATCTGCTGCTCACAATGTCCCGAATGGACATCGATGTCCCAGAATGCATTACCAACTGCATGCCAGGAACCGGAAATCGTTCTATACATGTATATGCTTTCATCAAAAGATGGCGCATTTGAAAATACAAGTGGTGGCGATGGCGGTAAAATATCCAACCTTTAATTATTTCATCTTCATGTCTCATGTTTTTAGATTAATCAAAGAACTCTCAAAGTTTGACGTGATCCAGATTGCATGCGGAGACGACCATTCACTCGCACTCACTTTAGGTAATTAGTCTTTGTTTTTCAGTCAGACACAACTTCAGAAAACCGCTGACAAGTGCAGATAATTCGAAAACAGCGAATTGCGCACATAAAGAGCCCTCAACGTTTAATGCAAGGCAGTGTGTGAATAACAAAATTAATGTGGCACATAATCCGAATGTTGATAATTGATACAAATATTTTTCTGAAAATTAATATAATGGGGATATATTTTGTGTAATGTTTGTTATTTGAATGCTACACGTATTGTGTTTTAACTTCTTGTTCAAGGACTAAGATGATTATCAACAGCAGGTTGACTTTACAAGATTTACCCTTGGCTATGTCTTGACGATGAGGGCTCTACATTCACTCAAGTCAAGATCCCTGCTTCGAAGTATTTGCCTTTTAGCGGTTTTTGGAAGTTGTGCCTGACTGTTTACATTTTTTCTCTTGTCATCTATGATTCCTTATGATTGTATCTTTGATTTACGGTAATGCTTTACTTAACACATATACTTCGAAACGTGTTATGAAACAATTAAAAACCTTGGATGAGAAAGCAAAAAGAAAACATTTTAAAACAACATATCGAAGTCGTTTATAGATTTTACCATGTTATTTATTCTTTGCCTCCATGATTATGTAATCATTCCTGTTCCCCATCTTGCCAGTTTTAATATACTCTTATTGATTTTATTTCCCTGTATATTATTATTAAACAGTTTCTCTATCCCTCTCTCTTCCTGAAAACCTACAAATTAAGGCAGATCATAAGTTTGTTTCTAGCTTTGCTATTATTTTTATTCTGTATATTAAAGGAGTAAGATTAAGGGGCGTGCGTCATACGTGACATGACCTTTTCCTCCCTTTTATATTAACATAAATTTACTGCTTTCATTTGTGATTTATTTTTGGTCAAACTATTCGTGTTTTTCTTAACTATGTCCCATTTGCAGGCCAAAAAATGAAAAGGTTAAATTCCAACGGCATTTGGAAGACAATACTAATTCAGAACTTCCCTAAAAAAAGGGGGGCTTGAAAATGTCTCTACGACTATTAGTTGTCGAATCGACGTAGGAGCTATAGAGCCAGTAAGTAATAGTCTGATTTTTTCAGACCATTGTACCGAATAGTCGTACGTTTTATGCTGCGCAAAGATTCAATCAATTTAATTTTGGCCATTACAAGAAGTGGGTTATTGATGTAGACAAATGCTCATGTACCCTTTACAGCTAATTTTATGTATGCTAGTACCAAAGATGCAAAAAGCCAGTCAGTCACTCAATAGTGTCTGACAGTGAAATCTAGCAAATAAACGGGTTTCCTTGCATAACTTGCATACTAGGACATTGCTAACGTTTACATTTCACAGATAGGACATACATGACATATTTATAATTCCTGCAAAGTTCTACAGAATTTGATGTTGGCTGCAAAAGGGACATAGCATCTTTAAGGTGTACTGGTGTATGAGTTTGTGTATGTGTGTATTATAACGATGGAACTGTTTTCACTGCTTTTTTGCTAGATGGGCGGCTGTTTTCATGGGGTTGCAACCGTCATGGTCAGCTAGGTGTGGAGACAAAGGGGCTCGCAAAGAAAGCAAAGCACCACGTGGAGAGACCCATTGAAATCGAAGGTCTCTGGGGAATCCCATTGCAACACATTGCCGCTGGCGGCGCTCATTCCGTTGCTCTTTCCACTACCGGGTCAATCTTCGTGTGGGGCAGGAACGCGCATGGGCAGTTGGGATTACACCAATTAGATGGTAAGCGACAGTAATTTCTAATATTACATCTTTGTTTCTAAATTATGATTCGTCTTCAAGCAAGCAACAAACAAACATGAAAAAAGGAACAAGAAAGTAAAAAGAAAAGTCAACAAATATCTGACAAGCTTGAAGCTAGAGCTGGTTAATACATTGTAGATGAGGACATTGATTGCCTAATTGCGTGGTTGATATGAACGGTATTATATATCGCATATTTGTATTAATGTTAACGATTTTTACGTAACCTATCCTCCACCCCTGCCCCCCCCCCCCACCTTTTGAATATACCCTTGCTCGATACCAATGAAAATCAATCGCAAGTCCTCCAATCAATCGCAAGTATGCAGTCTCCTATCTCTTACGTACATAGTTGCGATGTTTTGATTGATATCAACTCCTTGTAAGACGGGGCCAAAAATGTATAATATGCATTTTTCCATTGAGATAATTCATACTGCCTTATCTTCTAACCATCTTTCTTAGATGTGAAGCTACCGGTCAAGTTGGGTTCCTTATCACAAGGCAATGTCAAGGTTGTCTCCTGCGGAATGCACCATACAAGCTTCCTTAAACAGGTAGGAACACGTTTATAGAGGTGTCGTAGTTTAGTGGTTCAAACACTGGACTGGAGAGTCAAAGGTAATCGGTCACGTATGACGTAGTCCCCAGTATGACACTTATGTACTTATGCCCCTCCCCCTCAAAATTAAAAAAAAATAGGCACCGATCGATGGAATGATTGATTTTTGCAACACTATAAATGTGTAAAATGACCAATTTTCGGTCTTGATTAGCTCAACAACTTTATGTATTAATTGGAAACATTACAATAATCTTGTAGCCTATATATGGTATATCTTTCCCATGATAGATACAATGCCGCACATGGGAGGCATTTAGTAAAAGGGCAAGCCAAACGCCTGCTATCATTTTAAATTCTACGAAATCAGAAAAATAGGTTAAACAGAATGGTGAAAGTTTGAAACAAATCGGACCAATACTAAAAGAAAATTTCGAATATTAGTACTATGAGATTTCCAATCGTATGCCAATCTCAAATTGGCAGTTTTGGAAATGAATTATCGTGACGTAGCTGCGGATAACTTTCCTGTTTTGAGTGAACAAAAATGTCATGAACTACTGTTTTCACCTATATAATTGCCTTCTTCCTTGGGGCACTACTAAAAATGTATTATGGATAGGATGAATTTTTTGAAAAATATAAATTTTAGTCAGTGTTCCAACAGATGGGAAAGTTGTTCGCCACTACATCACAGAGAAATTACCGATTCAGTCAATGTGCAGATTCCATACATACAGTGATTACAAATTTGTAAATTTTTTTTGGTCCGATTTCTTAAAATATTTCTACCGTCTACTATTCTTATTGTCTCTAAATGTGGTTCGCTATCAAAGTTGGATTTTCCTGTAATATCATGTTTACCCTGAATCCCCTGTAGATGTTGACCATTTAAATGCCTGATATAGTTTTAGTGAGGATATTTCAGGTTTTTCAATAAATATATATATAACAAGTATTGGTTTCTGATTGGTCTCCCTGAACTATGTTTTTCTTTGATCTCACGGTTTCTTTTCCTCAGAATGGCCAGCTGTTGGTATACGGTATGGGTGTAGACAGGTGCCCTTGTGAGTCTGATGAATGGGGCGAGTCTGAACTGAAACCTGGAGGACCCGAACGGTTCCGAACGTTCTCTTTCCTGCAATCAACCAGGTATATATTTATGTAGAAATGTTTTTCGTTGTTTCAGTCAAACCTGTCTTAACCCTTACTGTACTGGGCTATTTTGAGCACCCACTGACTGGAAGGGGGGGGGGGGGGGGGCCTGGGAGGCCCCCCCCCCCCCCGCCCTATGATCTCGGCCGTCGATTGTCCGATGAACACGAAAATTTGCATGTTTGTAGATATTTACGTAAGGAACAAGATGGTATAATTAGTTTTTTTCCGAATATGCAAATTTTTGTCGTTAGCCTAATTAATTATGCAAAATGCGCTAATTTTATGCATTTTACAGAAAACGTCTCAAACTCCACTTTTTTAATGTTGAGACTCATTATTTATATGAAACTTCTTTTCTAACACAAGAAAGTTATTTTAATGTAATTAATAATGATAATTTATGCAAATTTTGATGGATTTTTATTTTTATTTTTTATTTTTTGATGACATGCGCATACTAATTGTTATGTAACGCCTTACAGGTATATCCGATTTCGACGAAAATGGTATCAAAATGTGCGTAAGACTTGAGGGGAAAAAGTCATGAAACAACAATTCAAAATTCCAAGCGGTTGCAGCGCAACCTCAGAAAATATCGAGGGGGGGGGCCTCCCAGGTCCCCCCCCCCCCAGTACAGTAAGGGTTAATGGTGGCCACCTCTTTTTAAAGGGCCACATGTCTATAAGGGCCATGTATTTTGCCTCCCTTGATAAAGAGATATGTGTTGTAGAACCTGTCTAGAAAGGCCACTTTTTTGTTTCACTTAGATGTTGCTTTCACTAAACTGTAGTATTCATTTTGTTTGTCTGTTTGTTCGTGTACATTGTTGTATTTTACAACATATTTTTAATGTTTTGTCATTTTTAATGAATTTTGTCATCAACCTAAAAACACCGACTTTGATGGCAAACTGATATTATAAATATGTTGATATTTTTAAAAACGAATAGATGTACAGTATTAGGATAATTCCGTATTGTTGGCCGCTTTCCCCAGTCGTAAAAAAATAGGAAAAAAATAGGGGAAAAATAGGGGAAAAATAGTCCCGAAAATATATTTTTTTTCTATTTTTTCCCTATTTTTTTTAAAGGAAAAAATAGGGAAAAAATAGTTTTGGAAATAGGAAAAAACTAGGTTTGAAACAATTTTTTCTATTTTTTTCCTATTTTTTTCCTATTTTTCAGACCTGAAAATAGGAAAAAAATAGGGAAAAAATAGTGTAGAAAATGGTGAAGAAAATAGTAAAAAAATAGTGATAACTAGGTGCTAGTGGACAGTGAAAAATAGTGAGGAAATAGGAAAAAAATAGTGAGGAAATAGGAAAAAATAGTAAGAAAATAGGAAAAAAATAGTAAGAAAATAGGGGAAAATAGGAAAAAAATAGTAAGGAAATAGGAAAAAAAATAGTAAGAAAATAGGAAAAAAATAGTAAGAAAATAGGGAAAAATAGTAAGAAAATAGGAAAAAAATAGTAAGAAAATAGGAAAAAAATAGTAAGAAAATAGGGGAAAATAGTAAGAAAATAGGAAAAAAATAGTAAGGAAATAGGAAAACAAATAGTAAGAAAATAGGAAAAAAATAGTAAGAAAATAGGGAAAAATAGTAAGAAAATAGGAAAAAAATAGTAAGGAAATATGAAAAAAATAGTAAATAAGTGAGGAAATCAGAAAAAAATAGTCAGGAAATAGGGGGGGGGATCACTCATCCTTTACTTTCATGGATTTCTCAAGCACTACCATCTCACACATCCAGTCAACGACTCTGTACATTCAATTAAATCATACAGTGCAAACTTGATATAAAGAGATCAGTTATCAGGGCTTAAATTAATCCAAGGCCACCAAGGCCATGGCCTTGGATGCCCCTTTGATTGGCCTCAATGCCCCTCTCATTGGCCTTGGAGATTTTGTGTGCCCTTTCCAATTCTTCCTATTTGTGCTGTAATATAGGAATGTGCCCTACAGAAAAGTGGCCTTGCCCTAAAAATATTGAAATTTAAGGCCTGAGTTATACCTGAAATGACAAGGTAATTTAACAGCTTTTGGGGGTTAAGATTTCTTGGTTGCACATGACCTCATTGTCAAAAGTTTCCACTGTAGAATAGTCACCCTACTCCTACAGCTCTTTTCTCTGCATCGATGCACCTACTCAGTTTGCCAAATTCACTTCATCCTTTCAGTCCAATCCATTCAGTAGAACATTTAAAATAGTCAATGGGTATATGGAAAATGTTATACAGTCCACTCCTATTATAACGAACATGGATACACCAAGATTTTATTATCAGGCAATTCTCATCAGTCCCAATTTTAAACAAACCAATGTGTTCAGTAACTCGAGTATAACATGATTTCATTTTAACAAGGACATTGGCTTGGTCCCGAGCACCCCGTTATAATGGCAGTGGACTGTAACAAACAAAAATAATAAAAGGGAATGTGTCAAATAAAATACATGTACTTTATTTTCGAGAGGTAAACACAATGACATGAGTTTAGTATAGTATGTGTGTTCATATAAGCAAATAAATAAAAGAACTTAACTGATATTTACAATCTTTGGTTAAGTACTGTAGTGTACATGTTGTAGTAATAGAGTTGTTCATGGTTTGCTATGATTATACTCTAAAAAAAAAACAAGACAAATGCGACTGCGTCTCCTATATGCCTCCGCCTTAAAAAAAATATCATCCACCTAGAATGTAGCTTTCTATTTTTGTTCAAATAAAGTATTCAGGTGAGTTTCAGGACTATTACTGAGCCGATGTGGATATGCCAGGCGATCACAAGCTCTCTCCCTCACTAGTAACCAAATAAAGCAGTATTCTGGACATGAGAGTGTTGTTTTCTGTCTCTTTTATTACAATTTAATTGCAAAGTGCTCTTAATAATGTAATCACATTTTCAAACCTCAAGAAAATCATGACAAATAATTTTTTTTTTCTCGTTATTTACAAAGATAACAAAATAAAATAAATCATAAAACAGATTTTTCAACAATGCATGCATGCTCTATAGTACAGTTGACATGTTACATAATTTTCTCAATCTCAATTGAACTGTCAAAATCTTAATACAATCATCATAATCTAGAAACACTTACTACAAGATCAATGACATGTCATGTCATTGAGATATATATAAACAAGAAAATGACAGACTTACATGCTACTATTTTCAAATAGTTTTACAAAGTATAGGCCTACCATCATTACCATGTATCATAAGTAATGGTCTTATGGTCCTTTATCTTCACAATATGCAGGCACTCATTGTGTACACATACATGTTGTACTTGCCTATGAATCTCAATGATTAGACATAAGAATTACATAATAAAATGGAAACAAATACTAATGTAAAGGATACAGATGTTGGTCATGCTGTTCACAGGCATCGAATGGTGGTTGTACGTTACATGTACATTGTAGCTTGATTAGTTTCAATGGATCTGTAAAGATATAAATGAAATGTGAGTTAGGGGTTAGAATAATCATGCATTGGTACATTTATGAACATGCAATTAATACTTAGTACAAGTATTTATGTATTTCATAATGAAAAATTCAAAGGCACAGAACATGTGTGTACAAAAGTATGATAGCAAAAAAGATGCCAGGCTGACGACGAACGGATGGTGAAACAACGGAGTCATCAAAGAGCTGTCAAGGTGCATGAAATGTAAACCACTTAGGTAGGCAATTAATTAGAGTTATTTTATTCTTAGATATATTGGGTGAACATACATAAAATAAAACATAAAACACAGAAAAGAAAATAGTAAAGGAACAATTTGTTGAAGACAAAAATAAAAAGGAAAGAGAAAAATAATGTAGATCTAGGTAGAAATTGTGCCACCTTCAAATTATTGTTCTAGCATAATGATGAGGTAAACTACTCTAATATTTTGATGTCAGATCTTAACTAACAAACATGAAATAGATTACTAAATAAACCCAAAAAAATTATCAACAATAGATTTAGATTTCTACTTAGTAAGGACTAGACCGAATTTTCCGTCTCTTTCGTTCGTTAGCCTCTTATTGGGGTAGGGTCGGCCGGCTCTCTCTTTAGAGACGGAAGCCGTCTATACACATTCCCTTGCTAACGCCACGGCCAGTCCTGGTCGTAGCGTTTTGCCCCCCAAATCCCCCAAAATGTCATTTTACCTCATGCATTGATTATTTTAAATTAGGAGAAGGTTATACTAACATCGGTTCCACTTACCAACTTGACTGTATAATCCGTTTAATGGTCCCTTTTGAGGAAATTACGGGTCTAAATTGACAGCCGTGTTGAAAATCTTGCAAGGTGTGTTAAACGTTAAACTCTCGCTGCATGCCGGAGTCATCTAAATCAATCTCATAAATGATTATGAAGGAAAAACTGTGCGCCATCTACACGTTCGTAATGGCGTTATCACAGTTTTTCCTTTATAATCATTTTGCCTTCGGCGTAGACTAGAAGGGATGAGATTGATTTAGATGACTCCGGCATGCAGCGAGAGTTTTACGTTTAACACACCTTGCAAGATTTTCAACACGGCTGTCAATTGAGACCCGTAATTTCCTTAAAAGGGACCATTAAACGGATTATACAGTCAAGTTGGTAAGTGGAACCGATGTTAGTATAACCTTCTCCTAATTTAAAATAATCAATGCATGAGGTAAAATGACATTTTGGGGGATTTTGGGGGCAAAACGCTACGACCAGGACTGGCCGTGGCGTTAGCAAGGGAATGTGTATAGACGGCTTCCGTCTCTAGAGAGAGCCGGCCGACCCTACCCCAATAAGAGGCTAACGAACGAAAGAGACGGAAAATTCGGTCTAAGTAAGGACATACCTCGCAGACACATGCACTCTCGGACTTGGAAGACTTGCTCTTCTTCTTGCGTGGTGCTTTAGCAGGTTGTGTTTTCCGATTCCTAGAAAAATAATTTGAGATACAATTTAGCCTAAAAGTAACCACATCAAAACATTATATCATGCAAAGCAATATAATTGACAGACGTAGACCCTATACAAAATCTGAAATTTCTACGTGGATTTATTGTAATCACGTTTGTTTACATTCACTCATTCACTAACAGACACTACACTGCACTTGGAGATTCACTAGGCCTACGTACACTTCACTCAGAAGTTTTGTAGTCTAAGCAATATTGCTAAGTTACAACCTCAACACTACATGGGAATATTGATACGTAAAATAACATTCTATAGGCCTACTATGTCTATGAAGTAGCATTATATTCAACAACAGACACAATAAAAATATATATATCATAATATAATTAAGTTTCAGAAATAAACGTACCTTTTCAGCTGTTTTCTGGGGCCAGTTCCGCTCGTCGATGTTCCGTCATTCGACAACAAACTCATTTCTCTACGAGTGGGACTAGTAATATTTTGAACATTTGTCGGGCTCATTTTCTTGGGAAGAATCACTAAAATGGGATAAGGAGGCATCGGAGTATGAGGAGTCACTATCTCTTGATGAAATTTCATCGCTAGAATAATTGCTGGAAGACATTTTGGTGTGATTTGGAGACGTTTGATGAACGAAAATCAGCAAAAGTCCGATGCGCACAGCAGTGAAAAAAAACAACGGGTAATTTTCAAATTACATACGGGTACTTGCGTACTGTCCTCTACGTTGAAACTTTGCACACACATAGAACGGGAATATCTCGATCGAATGCTTTTTTTTCTATTACGGTAATAAAGGAGATTTTTTTTGGTTGAAATTTCTATGTGTACATTTTCTTTTTACACATGGTTTATGTATGGTTATCTTTGAGTGCACTAGTCACTACTATAGTTTGTAAATAAAATCAAGAATATTAATAAAGGAACAAAATTGAAATTTCGTACATTTTCTTTTTACACATTGTTTATTTATGGTCATCTTTGAGCTCACTATTCAATATGTGACCCCAGAGCTAAAAACCACCAATAAGTCGCAAAATGAACAACAGAGATAATGGCAGGAGAAGCGGGCTTTTTGAATAGGATGCCAGTCATAAACAATGAAAATATGCAAGTTTAGAAAATAGACAAAAAATAGTTTACTAATTTGTATCATGTCATAAAAAAAAATAAAAAAATAGGAAGAAAATAGTACTCGCAAATAGGTAAAAAGAAGTCTGAAAAAGATAAAGGTGAAAAAATAGGGAAAAAATTGTCTGAAAAAGATTAAGGTGAAAAAATAGGGAAAAAATAGTCTGAAAAAGATTAAGATGAAAAAATAGGGAAAAAATAGTCCTATTTTTTTCATATTTTTTTAGAGAAAATAGGCAAAAAATAGTCTGGAAAAGATGAAGGTGAAAAAATAGGGAAAAAATAGTTTGGTACTCGAGAATAGGAAAAAATAGAACTATTTTTTTCCTATTTTCTTTAAAAAAAATAGGAATAAAATAGTCCACAAAAGTTGAAGGTAAAAAAAATGGGGGAAAAATTGTTTGTGCTTGAAAATAGGAAAAAAATAGGACTATTTTTTTCCTGTTTTCTTATAGGAAATAGGAAAAAAATAGTCTGAAAAAAAATATAGGTGAAAAAAATAGGGAAAAAATAGTTTGTACTTGAAAATAGGAAAAAAAATAGGACTATTTTTTTCCTGTTTTTTTATAGGAAATAGGAAAAAAATAGTCTGAAAAAAAATATAGGTGAAAGAAATAGGGAAAAAATAGTTTGTACTTGAAAATAGGAAAAAAAATAGCCCTATTTTTTTCCTATTTTCTTGAAGGAAATAGGGAAAAAATAGTCTGCATTTCCAGAAAATAGGGAAAAAATAGGAAAAAAATAGGGAAAAAATATATTTTCGCAACACACAAAACTACTAGGGTTGACTTACCTTGATTGAAATTGGTGGCTGAAACGACTTAAATGATCAGATAAGACGATTAATTTTATTTATGTACTTAATACCAAAGAGTGCACATAATTTCGTCGTGGTTACTTTGTGGTTTTTGTGGATCAATACCACGAAATTTAATTTTCCTTCTGCAAATGATACTAATTAAAAATGAGTCAATATAAATTAGACAAAATCATTTTAATATTAACATTCTCTTGTGAATCCCCCAATGAAGAGGAAAAAAACAACATCGCACTATGTTCTGACACCTAAGACTTCCTGGTAAGTCAAGCCTAACAAGACTTTTATCTTACTGTTCCCTGCAGTCGGTGTACATATGTAGTTGAAGGAATCACCAACGAGATCTTCGTTCTTGATCACGATAAGGACCAGAAGGATGGGAATTTACAGCTTGAACCCCTTGAAGGAGGTTCGATGATTGATGTGCTTGAACCTGAATCGTCCACTGATTGGCAACCCGGTCGTTACGTATTTGACCCACAGGTCTGGGAACCATCAAGGCCTGAAGGGGATTACGAACTCGTCGAAAGGTTCGAAGAAGGTCCCCGCAGAGATGATGTCGCTGACATCAAAATTTTTGTCAGAGAGACAGAGCAGCAGGAGGAAACAATTGCAGAGGACCACCATGGTGATTCAGATGGTTGTACATCTGAAGCTCAAGACACCGCAGAGCATGATACCATAACCGATAGTGGATTTGGTGGATTTCATGACGACCGCAATGAAAATGATGATTTTCTCGACTGCCGTAGCAGCATTGATGACGCGTACAGTGATGATGATTCATTTGTGACTTGTGATCAGGATTGTGTCAGTATTTCCTGTGATGGTTCTCATGATGATCCGGTAGTTGGATGGACGCACATTAAAGAGCAAGATGACATGTCAATGAACCACGCTGATTCAGTTGAAACATCCCCTAAGCACAGCCAATCCACAAAGGACAAGGAGGGAGCAGCTACGGATACAGATACAACAGCAACTGAACTCCACTCCACACAGTCAGAAAGTGAGATCCCTCAGCCCAACACGTGCTCAGAAGAGAAGACTGTGCCTCTCTCATCTGATGCTGCAACACATCCCACCGCTGCCACCAATCCTACGGGTCATGGTGCCCTAGACCTTGCAGACACTGCTCAAGTGGGTGTATCTGTAAAGGATGAGCCAGCATCACACGTTGAACACCCGGTTCCTACTGAGGACGGCATCACTGATCTTTCTGCTACATTGGATACAATTGCAGTCACCAACGACCATGACTTTCCTGCGAGAGAAACGATGGAAGATGTATCTGGTGAAGCTGTTGTTGGTCAGGAGAACCATCAAAGGCCACCAAGAACCTGGCGCCGACTGTGCGCTGGACAGGACACCCTCTTTATCATAGAGCAGGACGAACCGATGGTATGTGTACTTCAAGATTTATGTTGTGGCTTTTGTTGTTGTTGCTCCTGTTGCCTGACAAGCCAGAAAGGTGGAAGATAAAAAAGGGAATACTTTAGTTATGTGTAAAGTGTCCTGTTTATATATTTCTGAGTTTGAGATGAGCTTCATTTTTTGTTGATAAATTCATTTTCAAGGATGAAAAAAAAAAAATTGTAAATGAAATATAAAAAATACATTTTTAATATAGGCATATTGATAATTATGACATTTTGCCCCAAAGTATTGAAATTAACCTGACATATTTTATTCAATAATGATCTTAATTGCTGGTTATGATGTCTTTTTATCTTTATACCGTTTTGAGTTTGAAAATGGGCGGGTATTCATTTCATACTTTATTTGCTTTTACCCACAGAGGAAAGATGTCCACATTTCAATTACTCCGAGAAGGGAGATCTATACACTATCCGCCGAACGGCTGCGGAGTTTGAGTGACATGGAAGAAGGAGATGTCACTGAAGAGGGTGCCTTATTGAAATATGCAAGCATGGTGTTCGCATCCCCCGCTTGCCTTAATGCATCCTTCCACCAAACAGGGTAAATGGTGATGTTTTAAAAGGATAATCATTTCATAGGTCATACAATTCTTTGTTGTATCTACATGTATCAATATAGCTTAACAACAGGTGGGTCGAGTTCCCTCTAACCTGCCACACCCGTAGATTATCTTTTGATTTTAGAAGAGTCGTGGTCGAGTGGTTTAAGCACTTGACTTGCAATTCAAGGTTCGTGGCAAGGCATTAATCTTCATTTGCCACACTCGACCCAGGTGAGGTAAATGTGGGTACCTGGCAGGAATTAGTTCCTTCAGTTGAAATGCTAGAGCGCTGTAATGGCAGCTAGGCTAAAGTCGGGGTAATAATTAATGCGCCTGGGAATATAATTTCTAAATATACGGTGTTGTAGAAATGCTTATAATAATAATTATTATTATTATATTATTGATTATACATGTTCCGAATGGACTAGTAGCTTTAATGTACTCCGGTTGCACGTAATTTTGTAAAAAATCAACCAAAAGCAACATCAATTAAACTTGCGCACTACCTCGTATAATCCGACCATCATTTCTGTAGGCGATAATAAACGGTATTGAAATTTCTGTTAAGCTTATTTCTTGGAAATATTCGGGTTCGGTTTTTAATGTTTGTATTTCATATTTTTTAGACCAAACGAAGTCGATGGTCTTAACATTGATCTAAAAGCAGCAAGAAGGGCGTTCGAAGTGATCAGCAAGAACGACAAACTCATTGAAAAGGTGAGCATGATAAGTTGATAATATTTTTACATTGCACGCTAGGTTTCATCATTATTATTCGTATCATTTGTCACCTATTAAAGATTTGTACCGAATTACAAATTAATTAAATACGGCAAGGACAGAATTTATTAATCAAACGAACACGCATTCATTAATCAAAAGAACACAGTCAGGTTCGTGGGAAGAGATACGACATTTTTTTAAAGATATTTTTTAGGGGGGTGAAGTCAAATTTAGTTTACATTATTCTTACTTACGTTATTTGTTTTTGACCATGTTAGCTATTTTTTTAATTATGTTATTTACTATGTTAAGTTAGTCATTTCAGTAGTTATAAGATATGTACATTTCCCTTTGTTGATTCCTTTTATGTGATTATATTTCTCGTCATTCATGCTTGTACAGCGCATAGAGAAACTTTAAAAAAGCTTTATAAATATTGTATTATTATTATTATTATTATAGAAAGTTGTTATCACACATCGCGTTTCCTATTTATTTCTTATTAATATTTGTATTACCTTGTCTGGACGAAATATTATGATTTGCTGTAAAGATCAAATGGATCTTTCTAACACGCAACCACAATTAACAACACATTAACAACTGAAATATCACATGATTAAATTGAAATGTTATACTCCATACCCACAAATGTTGAAGACATCGGTAACTATAGTGTTTTTTGGCACAATCATGCTATATCTTTACAAGTAATTAAATTATACAAAATCATTTTTCCACAGCTCTCGGATGTGATTTCTGTTGATATGTGTAACAGTGATCCTCAGTCAACACCCCACGTCGAAGCTCTTCGGTTCATCTTTATTCTGATGGAATGTCCTGTCTTCAGTAACCCTCACCGCCCATGGGGGCGCCGTGCCCTGGCCGCTGTAGAAAGGTTGATGGGGTTCCTTCATCATTTACCGCAGGCCGGAGAAAACAAGACTAACTCGGCAACACCTGGTAAACAGTCAGACACAACTTCAGGAAAACCGAGCAACAGGCATGGGGGAAAAAAATGCAACGTCAACCATTTGTCAATATATGTATTTTCGTTACTGGATTGGGCTAATTATCTTGAAAATCCCTAAATGATTAATCATTTAAAAAATTCGTTCGAAATGGCAAACAACATATAAAAGAATAATTATCCAAAGCAAGATGTTACAAGTTGACTTGTGGAGTTTAAACAATCTTTTAGTACGTACTGCCACTCATGATGAGAGTACTATGTTCACTGTGATTTATTCGTTGTCAAGTATTTGCCTGTACTCCGGGTTTTCCAAAGTTGTTCCTGATTGATAAATACCTCTAAAAACAGTTCCGGCAGCAATTTCAATATAAAAGACTATCGGAATCCTTGACTTTAACCCTGCAATGAACCAAAAACCATATCTAACCTTTATTCTTTATCCATTTGCCACATGTCAGCTCGTTGGTGGAAGTTCGAACCGATGTCATTTCGACGTACAATCACGGCTTACCGACTGTCCCTGACAATCCTAATCAATGACAGAGCACTACTGGAGAAGGAACTGGACAACTTTCAGGCCTACCTGCGAATTTTCAGCTCCTTGAATCAGGTGAGATAGTTAATAGTAATTGAACTAGTAGTGTGATTTTTTTTTTCACGGTTATACCACACTTCCTTTTGCGAGATTTGCTCTAAGTCAATTTACTACACTCACCAAATTCTGACCTTTAACCCTGGACCCAAACCTATATACAACAATAGAGCTAATCCTAAACCTACCCTAACGCCGAACTGCAAGCCTCACCTTAATCCTATACCTCTGACGAGATGAAGCCCAGAACAAATATTGCAGTAGCAAATTTCGGGTCACTGTAGTACACTTATCGGAATGCTCTCACCTCACTTGCGGGCAATTGTAATCTTAAGGTCGTTTGATTGATTCGCGTCAGCAAAGAAAAGGGAAAAAGAAGAAGAATAAACAATCAAAATAAAACACAAGGATACATTATAACCACTTGTATACAGGTTTACACCCACATTCAACCGCCCCAACACATCCATACCCACCCACCCACACATCCAAACACTCACCCACCAACCCACGCTCACGCACACACCGGCAGCGTCACATATTTAGCGTGACAAACTAGTTTAATCCTATTCTAATTGATTTTTTGAAAGGAAGATTTCACTGGGGGTAAGGGGTAAAATTACCCCACTTCCCCCCTTTTCCTCTACGCGGTTCCCACAGACAAGTTTCGAGCTCAAATGTTACACTGGACTTAGAAGAAAAAACTCATGGATTCGCGATCTGTAACTCCCTACCGCCAACACCATCACCCTTCCCGTGAGGATAATTTTGAACACGGTTTAGGTGTCTGTATTGAAACATATTCACTTTGATCATTGGTAATTTTTTAAAGAGAGTAATATGTCTTATCAATAATTTAGCGCATTCAGAAGGATTCCATGCATAACCTTTGTGTTATCTGTCATATTTGTTCTATACTAGGTTAATCTCCAGCACGACATTTTTTCGATTAAGACGTTCTACATCAAAAATTTAGACATAGTCAAATTTCAGCCACTGTTGTCAGAGTTGTATGGAAACAACTTGGGACCTCCACCTCGAGTAAGTGATACAGGTCTTACCGTTCATTTTAGTGGAGAGAAGGGGTCCACTTGTTTTGCCAAAGGATCGAAGGTTCTTACAAAAATTGCCATACAAGGGAGTTCACACTTCCGAAATGGATGATCTAGGGTTTCATTATATATGCAGAATTGTAAATAATCTGCATAATGTGCCCAATTAGTTATTATAATTTTTTGTTATAGTTACAAACTTTCTTAATATTTAATTGTTGCAGTATCGAACAAGAACAATTGTACTTTCGGATAACCGAACGTCTGAAAATAAATGAAAAAGCACCATGTATCACATCGAAACACCTTTGCAAACATAATTGACATCACTATAGAACTGTCGTACTCTAGTAGTCTAGTATGATAGCAAGGATAAAGGGCAGATCTCGAGGTGATCACGAGACTTTTTTGTTGGTATTTATATTGATTCATTAAACCTCATCGGCATATCACCAATATCTTACTTGAATATAACATCAACACATATTTGATTTAATTTAACTATCATCCAACAAGAACAGAGTCTCTCCATTGAGATGCCTTTGGTTTTTTTTTTTTCATTTTTCTTTTGTTTTAAGTAAAAAAAACGTGTAATTTATTATTCTCAAATTTGCAATGTTTATGAATGTCTTTACTACATTCGACACGGTCCCATCGTAAACCAATCTTCCCACAATGTTGGCTTTTTACGTGCATGAATAAATTCGTTATCTTCACTCTCGTGTCACTATACATAAGAACAACGATCGTGTAATTTTTCTTGATGGTTATAGCCGTTGCGGAAATTCTCCTGGACGTCGTATCCATTCCTCATTGATCTAGAGATGAAAACAATATTGCTTGAATACCAGAACTCGAATGAACAAGAGGTAAGTTTTATTTTATTTCTTGTGAGAAGTTAGGTCAACAATTCTGTAAAACATTACTGTTCTTGACCATGTAGGACTTAAAAGTGCCATGTCATTTTTTCTTCCAAATTTATCCCCATTTCTCAATCTCTGAATTTGTAAAATTCTGCATTTTGTAATTGATCATCGTTTAATCAGTTCCAATGACATCTGTATTCTATGCAAGGATCTTTTTGAATTGGTCATAATCAAATTGCAAGATTCGAAGCGTTGTAATTTAGTCAATGCCTCATCGGACTTTGAATCACATGCTTCCCCTTACCAAAAATGTTCAATGGTATACCAATGGTATACCAT
This sequence comes from Strongylocentrotus droebachiensis, assembly GCA_035222895.1. NCBI lineage: Eukaryota > Metazoa > Echinodermata > Echinoidea > Camarodonta > Strongylocentrotidae > Strongylocentrotus > Strongylocentrotus droebachiensis. The sequence continues at coordinate 38,610 of JAVYIG010009050.1, forward strand.
TCGGAAGTACCACTGAAAATACCATACAGATACCATTCACAAACACCATTTAAATACCATTCGGATACCATTGAGATTATGCTCGCTACGCTTGAATGGGCACCATCCATCTACCAGTGAAATACCATTCAACCTAATAATATTTTTTTTTGGACGCTCATTTGCATAATCACCAATGGTAGATAGATGGTACTATTTACACTATTAAAAATTGAATATGAAATATGCAAATTGGAGAATGGTAGGCCAATGGGGGATATTGAATGGTAGGCCAATCACCATTTACCATTAGCCTACCATTCAATATCCACCATTGGCCTACCATTCAACATCCACCATTGGCCTACCATTCAACATCCACCATTGGCCTACCATCCACCATTGGCCTACCATGCCAATGGTGAATGGTAGATTAATGTTACAAAATTTGCATATTTCATATTCAAATTTCAATGGTGTAAATAGTACCATTCATCTACCATTAGTGATTATGCAAATGAACGTCCAAAACATATTATTAGGTTGAATGGTATTTTACTGGTAGATGTGGCATGGTAGACCATACAATTCCTCCATCGAAACACCATTCACCATACAGCGGACTCTACCATTGAAACACCATTGACCATACAATTCCACCATTGTCACACCATTGACCATACAATTCCACCATTGAAACACCATTCCCCATACAGACTCTACCATTGGAACACCATTGACCATACAATTCTACCATTGAAACACCATTTACCATACAATTCCACCATTGAAACACCATTGACCATACAGACTCTACCATTGAAACACCATTCACCATACAGACGCCACCATTGAAAAACCATTGACCATACAATTCCACCATTGAAACACCATTCACCATACAGAATCCACCATTGGCACACCATTAACCATACACTTTCACCGTTGAAACACCATTCACCATACAGACTCTACCATTGAAACGCCATTCACCATACAGAATCCACCATTGAAACACCATTGACCATACAATTCAATCATTGAAACACCATTCACCATACAGACTCTACCATTGAAACACCATTCACAAATACAGAATCCACCATTGGCACAGCATTGACCATACAATTCCACCATTGAAACACCATTGACCATACAGACTCTACCATTGAAAAACCATTGACCATACAATTCCACCATCGAAACACCATTGACCATACAGACTCTACCATTGAAACACCTTTGACCATACAATTCCACCATTGAAACACCATTGACCATACAATTCCATCATTGAAACACCATTCACCATACAGACTCTACCATTGAAACACCATTCACAAATACAGAATCCACCATTGGCACACCATTGTCCATACAATTCCACAATTGAAACACCATTGACCATACAATTCCACCATTGAAACACCATTGACCATGCAGACTCTACCATTGAAACACCATTGACCATACAATTCCACCATTAAAAACACCATTGACCATACAATTCCACCATTGAAACACCATTTACCATACAATTCCACCATCGAAACACCATTGACCATACAGACTCTACCATTGAAACACCATTCACCATACAGACGCCACCATTGAAAAACCATTGACCATACAATTCCACCATTGAAACACCATTCACCATACAGAATCCACCATTGGCACACCATTAACCATACACTTCCACCGTTGAAACACCATTCACCATACAGACTCTACCATTGAAGGGCCATTCACCATACAGAGGTCACCATTGAAACACCATTGACCATACAATTCAACCATTGAAACACCATTCACCATACAGACTCTACCATTGAAACACCATTCACAAATACAGAATCCACCATTGGCACCATTCACCATACAGACGCCACCATTGAAACATCATTGACCATACAGACTCTACCATTGAAACACCATTCACCATCATACACCACCATTGAAACACCATTCACCATACAGAATCCACCATTGGCTCACCATTAAAATACCATTTACCCTTAATGCTACCATTCAAACGCCATTCATTTACCATTAGGTTTTTTTTGTAAGGGTCTGGGTTGGATTCCCTGCGGCAGCATGATGTCGTTTGGCAATACATTGATCTCCATACCACTCTCTACCCAGGGTTGACGAAAGCCATGTGACTACTTTCGCCATTGCCCTTATATAAATGAATGTGCGTAAATCGTGCAAAATGGTAGTAGGTGCACGCCCGTATGCGTGCTTGAAACACTGCAGTGATAAGGAGTAATGGTATTGACTTTGTAAAGCGCATTCAAGTATTCACGTGATGCTGGATACTAGTGTAATATATTGTCATAGTGTTAAGATTATTGCAGCAATATTCAAGTAATATATTTTTTTTTAATTCCCCCCAAAATTCCTTACTTCAAGAATGCCATGGAGCAAGAAAGGAGTCTAGATCCAACGTTTGACTTTTTTCCTTTCTTCGGGTTTCCTCCACCGCGTGTGTCTCTTCACCTTGAGGTAAACCGGGAGGACGTCTTCGGGAGGAGTGTTCGGGAGCAGTTAGCTGAGATGCTGAGCTTCCCGAGGTCTAGGCTTCAGAAACCACTGGAGGTCCACTTCCTGGATGAGATGGGCATTGACGAGGGGGCTCTGAGTATGGTAAGTGGAAACCTTGTAATAGCCATCGTTTGAATACACCTTGATAGAGAGAGAGAGAGAGAGAGAGGGATAGAGAGAGAGAATATTTATAAATGTTTAGAAGGACAAAGTACTGCACCAAGCAAGGATCGAACCCGTGATCTCACTTTTGAGAGTCAAGATCCTTCGCCATTATAACAAAACAAAACAATGCTCCAACATTTATATGTATCTCTTTTTATTTTATTAAAATCAGGAGTGTTTCAGGCTTGTCTTTGAGGAACTTCTCGATCCGGAAAAGAACGATCTTTTCCGATATGTCAACGAACTCGACAAGACTCACTCGCCTGTCTGGTTTCGGAAGGTACATGAATCTTTTTCGGTGTTTCCATTGTGATCAGACCCTGCATTTTTAAGACAATTTACTGGCGAATTTGAGTATATCTTCAAACTCGGGAATTATTCAGAAATAGACTTTCACATTAGCCATTGTTTATGTTGTATATTGATACAAATTTAAGTTTTAGATGAAAACAAAGTTTCACCTCTTTTGTCGGGTAAAATATGTTCCAAACATACTTTATTTCTCGTTTAAAAGGTTTTGCATGAAGGTATTGCTATCTTCGGAATTTCGAATAACAAGTATCAATTGAACGCCACTCAAAAGAAGTTCTCAATATGATTCACTGAGTGGTTGTAAAATAAGGTTGCGTTTGTAATATAGCTGTGTTTTACCAATTAAGAAAAACTCTATCTATTCGATATGTATTTGTCTTTTTTATCATGAATATTGAAGAGCTTGGCTAGTGTGTATTTTTGAAGGACTCATAGTGCTTTTGTATAGTAGTTATGTTTCTTCATTTATATTTTAGAAAATGCAATGAATTAACAAAACTCACTTTGCTTTGTATAACAAAAAAAAGAAGAGATATGCCTGTGCAATACGTATTCATTTTCATGAAAAAAACCAAAACCACTCTTCCTGATAACCTTTGTAATACAGGACTGTGAGGACTCCGAACTAGCCGAGATATGTGGTCTTCTGTTTGGGCTTTCATTGTACAACAAGGCAATAGTTCCATTACCGTTTCCACAACTCCTCTACGCCAAGCTTCTAGGAAAGGGGTATGTTGCTAAAAACACCACCAATAACAACAAAATCATCACCATCAATAAAAACATACATGAAAAACGAGAAAGCCATTTCCCATTGGACGGAGGCTTATAAAGCTTCTCGACTTATGGGTCATATCCTCACATGTTACAACTCCAACTACAACATCACCACCGACAGCAACAATAATAACAACAATTTGTATCAAAACAAAATATATTTAAAATCTGAAGAAGAAAAAATATAGCCATTGTAGTGACACTCAGACTTAGCTATAGTTCACTTTTTGTTGTATTTATAAAGAGCATCGTTACATTGAAAACATATCATGATAAAAAAGAGAAATAAAGAATGATTTGCTTAACTAGTAGTATTTTATGATATCAAGGGTAAATAGTCTAAATGATGCCGCCTTTTATTTTGTATAAGTTTTAAACAAAAACACACACGCCCATATGCAATAAAGTTGACCGTGATTCTATCTCAACATCTAATTGACTTCATCCTTTATAGAGGAATACCATTAAGTAATGTCCGCGGTGTCTAAGGTCAGAAACCCTACAACACTGGTGGCAGCGTTGGGATATAATTGTATAATCATATGTATAGAATCATTGTTTTATTAGTTTCTTTATGTATTTATTCACCCTTTAGCTTTTACCTACATTTTTACTTATTTCCTTTTTATTTATTGTTTTCTTGTTATTTTCAATTATAGATTCACTCGTTTATTCAGTTATTCATGTGTCTTTAAGACAATGCTATGTTAAAATAAAATAAACTCATTTCGACTTCTCGTTGGATTATCAGCCCTAAGAAGGAAACGGAGGAAGCGGCAGAGCTCGACAAGGAGTTCGCAGATCAGATGTCTAAATTGCGGACTGGAACAGAAGATTACGTGATGGGGTGTTGCTATGGTGAAAAGGTTAAACTGGGGGATGGGAGGAGCGTCGAGGTCACGACAGAAAATGTGTAAGGAAAACAGGCTCAACAATGTCCGAAGGCAGCTTGATCAAAAGCTGGGCATATAGTAAATATAGCAGATTTGTCAAAGGTTCTTGGACGATTACCCACTGGGCGATCACCCTTCTGCAAATTACCAGCGGGACAACTACCCCCAAGGACAATTACCCCCAGACAAATTAATCCACATAAAATCGACCTCCATTGGGTCAATCAATCCCCCCCCTCCCGAGGACAATTACCCCCAGAAAATTACCCTACATAATTTCTTACCACAGTATGTGCAGCCGACTTCATGCTTCTTTTGCATGCCCTTTCGTTAATCCTCATTTCACTAATGCTTTCTGATATTCTCAATCTTCCAACTGTTATTTTAACTTCTTTGTGCTAAAGTGATCTCTACGTGGACAACATGGTTCGAGAGTACCTGGTTCCGTCACAGTTTGCAGCCTTCCAGCAAGGATTCAACAGAGTCTTCAATCCCGCCGCCTTTGCTTTGTTCAGACCTATCGAGTTGGAAGCGCTTGTCATGGGAGAGAAACACTTCGATTGGAAAGCTCTTGAGCAGGTAATATGGACCAACCAAATTAGATGATAGGCCAGTTCGTAGTTTTTTAATAGCACAAAGTGTCAATGGCCACAAATGTCAACGGATCTTTTTAACACGGAAGTGTACCACTATGCATTTAAATATACATGTACACTATTGGTCATAAAGGTGGAATAATTTTTTTACCCCAATTTATGGAATGATAATGACAATGATTTATTCCCAATAGATCGATTTGTATTCATTATCATATTGTATTGAATAAAAGTGTTTGTTTTGTGACTGCTAAAGCATGTGTATGCTACAATGTTTATCTTAACTGACAGTAATGAGGATTTATGCCTCACACAAGGGCACTAATATAAAAAGAGCACAATGACACAGTTTAAGAACGATTCGTTATCCGGTTATTGACTGAATATTAGAGCATTAATATTTGTCAAAAAATGTTTATTGTGTTTGACACTGCATTTTGTAAAGTAATAAATGACAAACTTCCCAAAAATTACAAACCACATTGAAGATTTGCACATTCTTTTTTTCTTACGATATATAATGTGATTTATTTTCAGTCGACCCAGTATATACAGCCATATACAGACTCACATCCAACCATCAAGATGTTCTGGAAGGTATTTCACGCTCTAGACAATGACATGAAAAGAAAGTTTCTTGGTAAGTCTTAAATCTTTGATTTACCTTTTGTTTATTTCATAATATTGATATATTGACTGCTATGAGAAGCATCGCTGTTTCGATAAGCTCAAGGGGACGTTACATCCTGATATGATCCCGAGGCGCGCCGGGGTTGGCGGCGCCCCGAGTGGGCATATCAGGATGTAACCTCCCCAAGAGCAGGTATAGAAACAGCTATGCTTTGAATATTAAAGCAGTCGATATATAATTTTATATACCAAATTCACAAACAAATCTACAAAGAATTCTTACATTATCCTTTTCTTGGGTGAAAACTGGTTAAACATCACATAAAGTCTGAGACACTGCCTGTAAATCTTCGCTGTAAGGTTGCCTGAATGTTACGAGCATTCGGGAATCGCAGACAAAAAGCATGTATGGTATCCTCGCTCGCACAAAGAAACTTTTTACACGTAAAATAATGGGGATCTCAGCAAAATTTACTTATGCAGCCCGTTACTTGGGGCAGCGGGCATCTTTAAACAAAAACTATTGACCGTTAGGCGGGCATGCGGACAGGCTATAAACAAAAACTATTGACCGGTAGGCGGGCATGGCTAAACTCACGACTCCAATTTCGACCAATCAGATCACTAGATTTATTCAACATACTAAAGGGAGGTATTATAATGATATATATAACAACCATATTTTTCTTGAAGGACTTTAAAAAAACAAAAAGCTTTAAGTGCAATCAAGTGCAACTTTTTATTATACCCTATTGTTCTACTATCCAAGTGTTTTCCTAATGAGTCTCGTTGTGCCCAATATAACCAACTTATGCACGTCCGTAGTATGGATTCGGTAAGATTATCTTTGTTAATAAGCCTTTTGACTCTCTCTTTGACTGCATCATCACTATTATTTTTTTAATAATTATAGTAATAATACAAATTATTATTATGATTTATCTTCTTGCAGTATTTGTTGCTGGGTCTGATCGCGTCCCGGTCGGTGGACTACGAAACCTTGGTCTTCATATCGACCACCTCCAGGTACCCATGGACGATTTCATGGACGAGCAACCATGCGACATCGAGGACAGACTCACCCGGCTGTTGCCAGTTGGCCATGGTTGCGATAACCATGGCTTCAATCGTACCCTTCGGCTGCCCATGTATACCAGCCTCGAACTCATGGAAGATCGTTTGACCGTCGCCCTGTCCTATTACGACTGCCCATTTCATATCGCTTAGGTTTATTGTATAGGATATTTATTTGTCATGTTTTGTTTGTGACTTTTGTATATATTTATTTATTCATTTATATATTTCTTATTTAATTTATAACGCGCACGTATCCAAAACATTCGATCAAGGCGCGAAAAAAATGAGAATGCAATTAACACAAAACAGTTCATTGAAAATTGAGAAAAAGTAGGATACCACCTAAAGCTAGAGCTTGAACGTGATGGCGGCCTAAGAAAAGAAACCTATATGGGCGACCAAACCTATAACACATCGTATAGTCAGAAATAAAGTCATCATAACAGCCACATAATGAAGTACATCATTTTTTGGCTGGAAAATTAGAGCATTATGGAATAAGGGGCCCGCCTCTCCAGTCAGGCGCGGATCCAGGATTTCTTAGGGGAGGGGGCCCAACTTTTTTTTTTTTTTTTTGCTCCCGAAAATTTGAAAATCGCGCCTGCCGAAAAGTCGCTCAGTGGTGGGGGGGGGGGGGGGGGGGGGGGGGGGGGGGGGGGGGGTAAGCGGACCCTTTTTTTTTTTTTTTTGAGTCCAAAAAAAAATCGCAACGACTCAGCCAGCCGAAAAGTCGCTCAGTGGGGGGGGGGGGGGGGTTTAAAGGTTATCTTTGTAATAGATTTCAGTTTGTGAACTATGATGGACATAGCTCATTGAAGCAGATAATAACATGTGGTGTTCCTCACGGTTCCGTGTTAGGACCTACACTGTTTTTGTTGTACATAAACGATTTTTCAAACGATGATTCTAACTTGTTTCATACGTTTCTACCGAGACAGAATTTGATTGATATGGATATAGTTAATATGCATCTTGATAAGGTGACGAAATGGTGTAAGGTGAATAAACTTACAGTCAATCTCTTAAATACTAATTATTTGTTAATGAGATGTTGTAGGCAATCAGTAGTAACTCAAGGGGTGCTAAAAATAGCAGAGACTGAAATAGCTCAGGTTGATGTGGCATCATTTGTAGGAATTTATATAGATCACCACTTGACGTGGAAACCTCATATCCAAAGGGTTAATAAGTGTATTAGGAAAAGGGTTGGTGTTTTATATAGATTAAGACAGTTTGTGCCAAGGAGTGTTTTGTTGTTATTGTATATTAATTCAACCGCATATGACCTACGGAATTGAGGTTTGGGGTAATCATGAAATGAACATCGAGTGTTTATTATTAAGCCAAAAGATGGCACTAAGATTTATAACATCTAGTCCAATTAGGACTCATTCACAACCGATATTCCTGGAGCTAAAATTATTGAATGTGTATCAACTCCATAAATTGCCACAGTCTCTCATTCAGTATTGGTGTTGCATAGAACACAACTATGAGACTAGACAAAGAGAAAGTAAGAAGTTAAATGTGCCTAAAGTAAGGACAACACAAGGTAAATTGTCAATGTCATTCAGAGGTACACGCTATTGGAATGATCTACCCCTATCTGTACGGAAGAAAGCATCAGTGTCTTGTTTCGTAGAACTCTAATATCACAAATGTTAATAGAATAGGTGTTTTTAACTTTGAACCAAGCTCTTGCCTTTTTGTAAATATTATGTTATATAATTCTTTATCTTTTATTTAGCTTTAGCTTTGTATTTAAGCACAGAACATATTTATCCTAGATGTAGAATAGTTTGTAGCTTAAGTATGTATTCAATAGTTATTCATATTTATTCATTACATTCTCATTTATTGCTGTGATACTTTTGTGGTGGTACCAGACACGATTAACATTAAATGCTATTTTCTGGTCCCATTTATCCTTTCAATGTTAGTCATTTACATTTGATTGTTATATTGATGTACTTTTTGTTTTGGATAATAAACTTCAAACTCAAACTCACTCACACACTTAAAGGCTTTTATTTGACAAAGCATGGACTCACTAGTTGACAATCGAACTTTATTGGGCTTGTTCTATTAAATATATAAAGGCAAAACGTAAATTTGCCTGATTTGGCGCCACGTCATGTAACTAACCTCTTTTTTGTCATTTTATGATTTATATTCTCATCTACAGTATGCTTTGTTTTACAATTATGGAGCTTACTTGGGTTTGCGCTTTTAAACTATATGCAGGTGAATCGTATGATGCTTAACCTGGTGTCACGCTGTGTAACAGAAGACCATTTTCGTGGTGTGGCCGAATTTAGCTGTTTTCTTCAGTTTTGCATGCTTGAGTTTCATTGCAGGATATGTTATTTTAATAACTGTAAGAGCTGTGGAGGAGATGCGTCTATAAAGTTGTCCGGATTGATCATGGTATTGGAGCCAACCAAGTTATCTAAGTTCTGTTATATCCTTTTCTTTTCTTTTTTCCTAATGCTGTTCAGTTTGTATTAATATTTTTCCTTCACTCACACACAAACATCTTTCGCTCTGCGTGTGCGCAGTGGACGTATTACATTAACATGTTTTAAATACATATTGACATGGATTCAAATCTTAATTTTCCATTTTTTTAAGATTTAAGTTAAGATTTGAATAAGCGCAAAGCTGGGAGTAAATATAACTCAAGGACTGAAATTAACAATATCTCTTCAAGTCAACCTTGATTCCCTTAGTTTGATTCATATCAATTCTAGAAGTCTTAACAGAAATTTTGAATATATGGAAAATCTCCTGTGTACAGTCAAACATTTCCGATTCGCATTTATCGGTATCAGCGATACAGGGCTTCATTCAAGTTCTCCCCCATTGTTTAATACACAGGGATACCATATGGTCAGGGCTGAACAACATCTAAATTTAAATTTTTTCTATGATATAACATTTTGAGAAAGTGAAGTATTATTCATAGAAATTGAGAACACTGTTGGTAAAAACATAATTATTGGTTCGATAGTCCTCCCAATATACCGTTTTAGTTATTCTATGATAACTGCCTCAATATCGTTACTCAAGAAAATACACATTTAGTAGGTGATTATAATATAACCTTTTTTTTAATAATTGTATTAATTTATATAAATTTGTCGATTTCTTGTATGCCTTCTCTTATGCTTTTTCCGTTTATATAAACCAACCTACCAGGTTTAACACGCATTCCTCAACTTTGTTAAATAACGTTTATTACTGGTGGTCTACTTTTCCCCGAAATATTTGACCACCAACATATATTTGTAATATCTCAGTTCAGCTGATCTAAAACAAACTCGAAGGTTTCTTTTACAAAATAGACACTCCTAATAAATTGGGTCATTTAAACAAGATTTATTATTAGAAGAATGTACAAATGTTTTAAATGAACATGATGTGAATAAAATACTATTATTATACAACATTTCCTCTTGTTAGAGAAACGTAACTCTAACATTACAAGAAACCCATGGATTATAAAAGGTATTATGAAATCAATCAGAACAACAAAAACGGTTTTACAAATTATATATATGCTAAATCCAACAGACTTAACCAGCACACATTACAAAAATACCGTAATGAATTGACTAGTAACACTCAATGTTCTTGGAAGTTGTATTACTCTGAACAATTAAGTATAGTTAGCTCCAATGTTAGATCAACGTGGCGTGTTATCAACGAGACAATGGGCGAAAAACTAAACCTCTACCAACAGATAATATGACGCTGAATGGTAATGAGATACACAATACAAATGAATATGCTACTTCGTTCAATACATTCTTTAGTAATATTGGCCCACAACTAGCAAACAAAAAAGATGATACTAAAAATGTTGACCTTACCATTTTTTATTCCAGGTATTTCGGATACATCTTTTTTCTTTAAGCCAACATATTCAACAGAATTAATCACTAAGACAAAATCACTAAACTCCAGTATTAATTCACAAGGTCATGATAGGATTAGCACTACGCTTCTTAAACAAATTATATACTTCATTGTATCCCCATTTAGTTCGCATATTTAAATTATCGATTTAAACAGGATTATGTCCATATTTCCTTAAAGTAGCGAAAGTAATTCCTATTTCTAAGAGGACAATCCACATGAAATAGGCAATTATTGCCCAATATCTATACTCTGTAGCAAATATCAAAACTTCTTGATTTTTTTTTTACAATAGGTTCCATGATTTTCTTAATAAAAACGAATTGTTGAATCCAAACCTATAAGGTTTTAGAAAAACCACTAGACAGATTTAGCTCTCGTACAAATATAAGACAAAATTACCAGTGCAATGGCAAACAAGAAAAAAGTACATGTAGATCTAATATGAATATGTTTGGATTTAAGTAGAGCGATTGATACGCTCAACCATGCTACATTGATACGAAAAGTTCGAGGAATTCGAGGGCAAACTCTATCCTGGTTTAAAGACTACTTGGCGAAGAGACAGCGATATGTTTCATTTGATGGTACTGACTCTAGTCTTTTACTGATTAGGTGTGTTGTCCCTCAAGGCTCCGACTTTTTTTTTTTTGTATGTCAACAATATAACGAACGCATCATCTGTTATGACACAAATCTGTTTTACTCACACAAGAACATTGAAATACTTATGATTTCCTTAAATTTTGAGTAACCGAAAGTTTCCACATGGTTTAAAAGGAATTAGTTATCTCTTAATCTAACAAAACTCTGTATACAAAATGTGTATACACCTACCCAATGCATACAGAACTTCAGATATGAAAATCAACTTATTGATGGATAACTTACCCTAAGAACAAGAGCGTAAATTTAGGGTTTTAGGAGTGATTATTGATAAAGGTCTAACATGAATGACCATTTGAAATATATTAAAAAAATCTATATATCTAAAGGTGTAGGAATTATTTGTAAAATTAAACAATATTTTTACTCAAAATATTTTGGTTTTTTAATTGTATAATACAATGGTATTTCCGTTTATTGCGGTATTGTAATATGGTTTGGGCAAGTTGTACGAAGACAAAACTAGATCCCATTCATATGGGGCATTAAAGGACGTTTCTTATTTGTACCAGATCATCCTTGCAAATTCAGAACCCTTATTTCAGAAGCCTTAAACATTAACAGTTTCTTATATCAATTCTTTGCAGATAGCAATCTTTATGTTCAAATACTTTAATAACCTAATTTCCCCGGCATTCCACAACCTGTTTGTTATAAACAACACAATCAATTATTATCTGACAGGAATCTCTCAGAACTTTCATTTGATAAACCTCAAAATTGAACTCAACTAATTGCGCATAAATCTATCCGACACCATGACCCCGACCTATGGAATAGTCTCCCAATTACTATTAAATCATGTACTACGACTTATTTTTTCAAGGCTGTCATGAAGCTTAAATTATTATCAGCATACAAGTCATATTTTAATAAAAGCCCCAAACCCATGCACTCGCACACACATTTTGCATATGTACATATACATTAATAACACCATTAACAAAAACGTTTTACATAAGACATACATTTACATGATATACACACTTACACTTAACGCATTTCATGTCATGCCTGAAATTTGTTTTTACTTCATTAATATGCGGCTGTTTTAATTACTTTATTTCTGATTATACTATGAGTTATAGGTTTGGTCGCCCATATAGATTCCTTTCCTGGGGCCTCTATCACGTTCTAGATCTAGCTTAAAGGTAATACAAAGTTTTGATATGGGGTCACGAATTTGGTTCAAATCAATATATTGAAAGCATATGCGATCCTACAATATTAAGTGATCGTTGTCGCGGTTTAAATCGAGTCTAAAGTTATGAAATTGTAAATAATAAACTCTTTATGTTGTATAGCTCCCTCTCAAGGTAAAGATATCAATTAAGCTACATAACAATGTTTCTTGACTATAATCAACCAATTAGATATTCCCGTTTGGAAATTACATATCACAATTACATATTCTGAGATTGTCATGGCAGCAGCTACCATTGTACGGCCGTAGGCGAAATTTGAAATTTATCAAAATTTACCGGAGGACCGGTAAATTGTTATATTCAATTTATCTCGAAAACAGAAGTGTTTTAGGAGCTTAATTTGTTAGTGCTTATAATACATCTACAGGGGCATCCAAATGTATCAAAAATGGTAAAGAATCACTATCCACCCAACTTTCAAAATATCCCTTTTCAATGAACTGTTTTGTGTCATCTGCATTTTTGTCGCGCCTTGATCGAAAGTTTTGGATACTGCGCGTTAGAAATTGATATTATTCTTATTTTTATTATTTGCTGATTTATCGGTAATACATGTAGTAGTAAAATCATATTACGCTTCACTTGAAGAGGCTATGGAAATAACTTGAAGAAATAATACATACATGAATTAAAGAATATAATAAATGAATGAATAATCAAATACGTAAACAAAGTTTTTTTTTTGCATGAATAAGAAATATATAAATGAATGAGAACAAATATATATAATTGAAAAGATACAAAAATTTAACATTCATGAATTGAATAGGATAATAAAATATCCTATTAACCTAGGCGATATGAAATGGGCAGTCGTAATAGGACAGGGCGACGGTCAAACGATCTTCCATGAGTTCGAGGCTGGTATACATAGGCAGCCGTAAGGTACGGCGGTAGCCATAGTTATCGCAAACATGGCCAACTGGCAACAGCCGTGTGAGTCTGTCTTCGGTGTCGCACGGTTGCTCGTCCACGGAATCGTCCATGGGTATCTGGAGGTGGTCAATATGGAGACCTAGGTTTCGTAGTCCACCGACCGGGACGCGATCAGACCCAGCGACAAATACTGCAACAAGATAAATCATAACAATTAAATATTAATTATAATTATAATAATAATAATACTCGAAAAAAATATCGCTAGTGATATTCGTTTGTCTCGCAATGTGGTCAATAAGGAATCTAAAAGATCACGACGTTTCGTATGCTACTGCAATACTTCGTCAGGTGATAAAAACTGTTGTAAGCAAGGGTCTTTTATACTTTACGGGAGGACCGTAAAGCGGTCTAAAATTCGATCGATAATTGGAACAATAACGCCCAATGCCTATTGGTCGACGCACACGGTGATCGACCAATCACCAAGGCCGCTGGTTCGGCCGCTGGTTCGGCTGATGCACCAGGCCTATTGGCCGACGCATACGGTACTCGACCAATCAACGGGCCGCTGGCTCGGGCCGTCTGCTGAATGGAATCGACCGTTGTTGGCTGGCAGGACGGCGAGTGTCATGGCGGCGTATCGTCCGCATCCAAAATTCGGGGATATCGATCCCGTTGTCTCTGTTGAAATTATTAGGATTGAGACGGATATTGATAGCTTCTTTTACCCTCCGTGTATACCAATGCCGTTCTTGGGAAAGGCACTGAACCCCGTCCCAGTCTGGTTGATGCTGGTTGTCCCAAGCATGTTCGGCTACGGCTGAGTTGTCAGTTCGACGGAGTCTGACGTCCCTCTTATGCTCAGTGATTCTTTCTTTTATCGGACGGGCAGTTTCACCGATGTAGGATCTATCACATCCTTTACAAGGGATGTTGTACACAATGCCGTCCCGTCTATGTGGAGGAATTGGATCCTTGGGGCGTGTAAGTTGTTGACGTAGGGTGGTATCTGATCTGAAAACCGTTCGAATGCCATGGCTCTCTAGGCGGCGCTTGAGTTGTTGGGAGACCCCATCAATGTACGGCAAGACTGTAAAAGTCTTGTATACCTTCTGATCCCTGGGTTCCGACGATCTATTCTTGGTATTGTGTATAAAACGGCGTGGGTAACCGTTGAGACTCAGGGCACTGCGAACACGGGTCCGTTCTGTGCATGGCTGTTGTGGACTTGTCACAATGCGTGAAGCTCTGTCAAATAGACATTTCACTAGACCTCTCTTCACCGATATGGGATGGTGAGAGTCAAACGCTATGTACTGGTCTGTGTGGGTAGGCTTCCTATAGACTGAGGTGGAGAGCCTATGGTTGTCGTGTCTATGAACTAGAGTGTCTAAGAATGCTATCTTCCCTTCACACTCTATCTCTGATGTGAACTGGATGGTTGGTTCAAGGCTATTCATGTGTTTAAGTAGCTTATCTGTTTCAGAGATGGGAACTATGATGAAGGTGTCATCTACGTATCTCTTCCAAACACGAGGCAAGCAAGAGAGGGGACATGTGTCCAACGCTTCTTCTTCGAAACTCTCCATGTATAGGTTGGCCACAACAGCCGAGACTGGACTGCCCATGGCTGCCCCTTCTGTCTGTTCATAGTATGAACCTTTATACAGAAAATATGTGGATCGTAGAACAAACTCGAGGAGTTGAGTGAGTTGTTCCGGTGAGAGTGTGGTCCGGGTAGACAAATTGCTGTCTGATTGTAAGCGTTGCAATGTAGCATTGCATGCGCCCTCAATCGGTACATTGGTGAAGAGTGAAACTACGTCAAACGAAACCATGCGTTCTTGAGTACCGATGGTTTGCTCTGCTATGAACTCTGCAAAACCACTCGAATTGGGAATCGTATATTCAGTCAAACCGGTGAGCGGAGAAAGAATTTCAGCTAGGTACTTTGAGAGGTTATAGGCAAAGGAGCCTATGCATGACACTATAGGTCGTAATGGTACTGTGGGTTTGTGTATCTTGGGTAACCCGTATATTCTAGGAGGTTGCTTTTGTGTGGGTTTCAGTCTACGATAGGTCGGTTCATCCATCACATTGTCTTTCTTTAGGTTCAGCAAGGTGTTGGTAAGCTTGCGAGCCAAACGATCTGTGGGATCTTTCTTTAATACACGATACGGACCAGACTCCAATAAGTCGGTCAATTTCTCATGGTATATTGTGGTGTCTAGAATGATTGTGGCACGACCTTTGTCGGCTGGAAGAATAGTAATACTATCATCAGCCTTCAAAGTTTTGAGAGCGGTGTGCATTTCTTTCGAAATGTTGTGTTTAGGGGGGCGTGCTCTTTGTAGGATGTTGTCTACATCTCTGCGGGCGGCGTCGGCCGACTCCGCATCAAGATACTTGACCGCTGTCTCAACTTTCGCAATTATTTCGGTAGCTGGAATCCGTCTAGGGGAGACGGCAAAGCCGAGGCCTTTCTTAAGAATCTCTTCTTCCGAAGAAGTGATCGTTCTAGAGGATAGGTTAATAACCCACTTCTCCTCATTCGCTAATGAGGGCACCGTCCTGCTCGACTTTGGCTGTGTAAGTTTATCAAATTTCGTTTGTTGTCTCGTTTTACATTTCATGAAGACATCTCGGTAGATATCTTCATTAACCTTCACTATCTCATCGCTATGTTGGGGGACTAAGTTCGATATGACTTCGGCCTTCAAAGTTTCATATTCGGTCTTGGCCGAGCCAAGAGTGCGTCTGGTTAGAAAAATCCGTTCTTTTAAGAAACGACGGGATGCCGTTTCAGCTGCCTTCTTTGCCCCCATGGTACGCATCGGGGGTTTAATCCGTAGGTCATTGGGGACCACGGATGCTTTAATGCAACGAACCAAAAAGGTTAAGTGATTGGTGAACCGGGCCACCTTCTTGCTACAACGTTCATATCTACGCATCAGTTTCAGGGCAGGGCGCCCGTATGTTCGATCAATAATGCTAAATATATTACTCATTGCGGATAAAGTATCGAAAAAAATATCGCTAGTGATATTCGTTTGTCTCGCAATGTGGTCAATAAGGAATCTAAAAGATCACGACGTTTCGTATGCTACTGCAATACTTCGTCAGGTGATAAAAACTGTTGTAAGCAAGGGTCTTTTATACTTTACGGGAGGACCGTAAAGCGGTCTAAAATTCGATCGATAATTGGAACAATAACGCCCAATGCCTATTGGTCGACGCACACGGTGATCGACCAATCACCAAGGCCGCTGGTTCGGCCGCTGGTTCGGCTGATGCACCAGGCCTATTGGCCGACGCATACGGTACTCGACCAATCAACGGGCCGCTGGCTCGGGCCGTCTGCTGAATGGAATCGACCGTTGTTGGCTGGCAGGACGGCGAGTGTCATGGCGGCGTATCGTCCGCATCCAAAATTCGGGGATATCGATCCCGTTGTCTCTGTTCAGATACCACCCTACGTCAACAACTTACACGCCCCAAGGATCCAATTCCTCCACATAGACGGGACGGCATTGTGTACAACATCCCTTGTAAAGGATGTGATAGATCCTACATCGGTGAAACTGCCCGTCCGATAAAAGAAAGAATCACTGAGCATAAGAGGGACGTCAGACTCCGTCGAACTGACAACTCAGCCGTAGCCGAACATGCTTGGGACAACCAGCATCAACCAGACTGGGACGGGGTTCAGTGCCTTTCCCAAGAACGGCATTGGTATACACGGAGGGTAAAAGAAGCTATCAATATCCGTCTCAATCCTAATAATTTCAACAGAGACAACGGGATCGATATCCCCAAATTTTGGATGCGGACGATACGCCGCCATGACACTCGCCGTCCTGCCAGCCAACAACGGTCGATTCCATTCAGCAGACGGCCCGAGCCAGCGGCCCGTTGATTGGTCGAGTACCGTATGCGTCGGCCAATAGGCCTGGTGCATCAGCCGAACCAGCGGCCGAACCAGCGGCCTTGGTGATTGGTCGATCACCGTGTGCGTCGACCAATAGGCATTGGGCGTTATTGTTCCAATTATCGATCGAATTTTAGACCGCTTTACGGTCCTCCCGTAAAGTATAAAAGACCCTTGCTTACAACAGTTTTTATCACCTGACGAAGTATTGCAGTAGCATACGAAACGTCGTGATCTTTTAGATTCCTTATTGACCACATTGCGAGACAAACGAATATCACTAGCGATATTTTTTTCGATACTTTATCCGCAATGAGTAATATATTTAGCAATAATAATACTGATGATGACAATGATAATAAAGATAATATTAAAAATAATATTAATAATTATAATAAAGATAATATTATCAATAATAATACTAATAATAATAATAATAATAATAATAATAATAATAATAATAATAATGATAATAATAATAAGCAATTAATAAACGTTGGTGATGGGGCAAACTATCACTTCCGAGGCGATCTGGATGTAGCTATCTTTCCGAAGCGAAGCTGGGGAAAGATAGCGTATACATCCTGATCGCCGAGGAAGTGATAGTTTGCCATCGCCTGAAACCAAAGGTGATTATTTGCTTTATATTTCACATCTGAAACAATTTAACTACATAAAGAAAAAGGACGTGTGTTCGTTTATATAAAAAAAACACCTATGCCCAAATTCACACCAAAAAAGGTTATGTTTAACCCACCCCGTGTGGGTACGGGGCGCGCATGTGTTTTCTTTAATTGCGCGCATTGGTAATGCAATGAGTAAATAGTAGTACTATCTACACAGTGTAACGAACTTTTCTTCTCCCATCAATGATGGGCGAACTATATTTCATCACGTGATTTACTTTTGACCAATCGTAGACCAATATTCTAAGTATGTGGAATATAATAATAATAACCCTCATGACATAAACATTGCAGTCCAGGGGAGTGTCTCACACAGATCCTAAGTTGAACTTATCTCTAAATCGGACTTAACAATTATGGAAAGCCGTTAGCATCTTTGTAAATATGTTATACAAATTATTTTAAAAGGCATAAAATGTTGATTCAAATCATTAATATTTTCTATAATCATGTTAGATTTCATGTTCTTGATGTGAAATTTATGAAAATCTAAAATACTTAAATTTTTGCTTTTGAATGTATTATATTTTAAGGCTAAAAATGGCTCTCCGTAATTTAAAAGTCCAAATTAGAGTTAAGTTTGACTGAGATTCTTTGTGACCCCCCCCCCCCCCCCATAGATAGAGAAAAAAAGATAAATAACAAAGATATGCTGGAACGTCAAAGGAGAGGTGAATCCAACAGCCTAAACTATCTGACACACAGGCATGGTGAAAAAGGGAATTGAAGGTCTCATCGCCAAGATCTTCATGAGCCATACTCTACGATGTGCACAAAGGTAGCTATACTGAACACAACAAGACTCACTATAGAAAACAATTGGACACTAGAACGAAAGAGTATATATGCTTGCCCACATTTTACCCTCTCCACCCAGGGTTGTGGGGATCTAGCGATGCCTGGGGTGCTATTATGTCAGAAAGAGCAGTGTTAGCATATTGGCGTGGCTATACTGGAAAATAAGACCAAGTTGTCTATTTTGTAATCTAGAATATCGACAATGGCCATCTTAAACCTTTTTATTTAATGGTCGTTATATCTATTATTACGACTTAGCATAACAACAGTAGAAAAATCAAACATTTTAGACTTACCGAGGAACTTTCTTTTCATGTCATCGTCCAGAGCATTAAAAACCATCCAGAAAATCTTGATAGTTGGGTGCGAGTCTGTATATGGCTGTATATACTGAGTCGACTGATAATAAATCAAATTATAAATCATAAGAAAAAAAGAATGAGCAGATTCTCAATGTAGTTTTTACTTTTTTTTAAGTATGTCATTTACTGCTACAAAAAATGCAGTGTCAAACACACTTAGCATTTTTTGGGACAAATTCTACTACTCTAATATTCAGTCAATAACCAGATACCCAATCGTTTTACCAATGAGATCGCTGGCATACTCATATACAGTGTCAGATCAAAGCATAATTTGGAATTGTTACCATAAAAAATAGGATCTAAAAATACCATGTATGTAGGCCCCTACATTTACTTTCTGCATTGTTTTGCTTGAAAACTTCTACATTTAATTTTTTTCTCATGAGTTTTATAATCTTGATTAATGAAATCCTGTTCAGTGATTATTCAAAATAGCATTATGACTAAACATAACATTGTCATGATGTTACCGATATAAAAAATGTTCTCTGACGTGATTTCATCCATGGTATAGTGCAATATACCATGGATGACGTCATAGATATTAAATCGATTTATATTCCTCGGTGACAGAAATTATTATTGTTATTATTTTTTTTTTTTTTAATGAAGGTTGGTTTGAAAAATATAAAACAAATATAAATTGCACTATTTCAAGCCATTTGTGAAATTATGGATTTCTCGGCGACAGAAATAGCACTATTTTCTTCGGGGCTACGCCCTCAGAAAATTTCACAATTTCGAGTAGAGCCTCTCAGTGCATGGTATATTTGTTTAATAGGAATCTATAAAGTTATACTAACTACAAAAACACTTTTGTGTCAGATTAAGGCTCGTTAAGAGATAACGCGGCAAAATCGCAGCTGTTTAGCGCGCCATATTTTGAAAAGTGTACTTATAAATATGATATGCATACATTTAAATCATGTTAAGAAGTATTGAGCTGTCAGTGAAATTACGGTTACCGTTTTAAAAGCCTTCGGCAAACAAATTAGAAAACAAATTTATGCTATTCACGAAGCGTCTACGTATTTTAGGAGTGTTTTTTAAGATATTAGATAACATATATTCAAGTACACTGTAGATTAGAATGCACAGGGGTACATCTCCGTGTTTAAAAGATCTGTGGACATTTGCGGCCATTGATACCTTGTGCTAACTATTAACTGATCTATCATCTATTGTTTGGGTGGTCCATATTACCTGCTCAAGGGCTTTCCAATCGAAGTGTTTCTCTCCAATGACAAGCGCTTCTAACTCGATAGGTCTGAACATATCAAAGGCCGCGGGATTGAAGACTCTGTTGAATCCTTGCTGGAAGGCTGCAAACTGTGACGGAACCAAGTACTCCCGAACCATATTGTCCACGTAGAGATCACTTTAGCACAAAGAAGTTGAAATAACAGTTGGAAGATTGAGAAAATCAGAAAGCATTAGTGAAATGAGGATTGACGAAAGGGCATGCAAAAGAAGCATAAAGTCGGCTTGGCTGTACATCGGGAGGGGGGGGGGAATGGTTGTCCCATGGAGGTTAATTTTCTGGGGATCAGTTTTTCTGGGGGGGGGGGGGGTAATTGTCCTTGGGGGGAGTTTCCCGCTGGTAATTTGCAGAAGGGTGATCGCCCAGAGGGTAATCGTCCAAGAACCTTTGACAAATCTGCTATTTTAACTATATGCCCAGCTTTGGATCAAGCTGCCTTTAGACATTGTTGGGCCTGTTTTCCTTACACATTTTCTGTCGTGACCTCGACGCTCCTCCCATCCTCCAGTTTAACCTCATCACCATAGCAACACCCCATCACTTCATCTTCTGTTCCAGTCCGTAATTTGGACATCTGATCTGTGAACTCCTTGTCGAGCTCTGCTGCTTCCTCCATATCACTATTAGGGCTGATAATCAACGAGAAATCAAAATAAGCTTATTTTATTCGTCCTAGTAGTGTCGTAAATACATAACTGCATCTACTTATGAAGATGACAAGAAAAACAATCGATATGAAATAAACGATTACAAATTGGGTAAAAGATGGAAATAAATAAAAAGACACGACAAATCATTACAAGAATATATCTATCTCCATGTTATAAATAATATCCCAGCGCTGCCACAAGTTTGAGGGTTTCTGATTATAGACACTACATATCCTGCTCTACCGTAAGCCTCTATAAAGAAGGAACTCACGTTAGTTGTCGAAGAAAACATTATAAAATCTATTTAAAAAAACAGTGATACAAGTAAAGGAAGCCTACACACAATGATGTGATTAAATGCACTCACATGGGGAATCACGTTCAACGTTTTGTTTGCACATGGCAGCTTTTTATCTCTCTCCAAAACACAAGGTGACATGATTTGGGCCAATGAAACTGTATCTCATGAAGTACTAAAGGTTTAGCAAAGCATTTTTCTTTTCTTTTTTTTTAACTTGATATTTTCCGATGTAACGATTAAAACAAAAATGAACTATTGATCATTCTGTGTTGTCACCGCAATGATTTTTTTGTTCCAGATTTTAAATATATTTTGTTTTGATACCAGTTGTTGTTGGTGTTGTTGTAACATGTGAGGAAACGACCAATAAGATCTTCATTAAATCGATCGAGAACCCACATTCCCGGCCTATACATTGCCTCACACAGAGAAAGGGTGTTGTTAATGTTGGCGTTGTTGTTGTTGTTGTTGGTGGTGGTGGTGTTTTAAGAGCAACATACCCCTTTCCTAGGAGCTTTGCGTAGAGGAGTTGTGGAAACGGTAATGCAACTATTGCCTTGTTGTACAATGAAAGCCCAAATAGAAGACCACATATCTCGGCTAGTTCGGAGTCCTCACAGTCCTGTTTTACATAGATATTCAGGAAAGGTGGTTTGGGTTAGTTCATACAAATGAATGCTTCATGGACAGGCATATTTTTGTATATATACAAAGAAAAGTGAGCTTCATTAATACATTGCTTTTTTCTGAAAAAAAATGAAGAAGCATAACTACAATACAAACGCACTATGAGTCTTCCAAAAATATACCCAGCCAAATTCTTGAATGAACATAATAAAGAGACAAATAATTATCGAATAGATAAAGTTTTTGTCATGGGTAAAACAAAGCAATAACATGTCACCCAAAAAATTCAAACGCAACTTTATTTTCAACCAATCAGTAAATCATATTGGGGACTTCTTTTGAGTGGCGTTATCTTGATACTTGTTATTCGAAATTCCCAAGATAACAATTAACTTATGCAATAACTTAAGAAATATTGTGTATTTAAACGAGAAATGCCCAAACACATAGGCGAAGTATGTTTTGAACATATTTTACCAGACAAAAGGGGTGAAACCCCGGCCCCCCCCCCCCCCCCCCACTCAGAGGTCGGAATGACCGCATGCGTGTTGCCAAAATGTCCGGTAAAGGGGTACTTTTCGTGCTACAAAGTCCGGCCCGAGAATTGTAAAAAAAGGGGTGTATTTGACTTTTCACCCGGAGATTTCTTTAAAAAGGTGGTGTTTTTCTTTTTTCTCTCATCTCTTTGGACTCCTGAGAAATTATTCCGAATTTAGAGGGGTCTCCAAGGCAGGAAGAGCCCGCGAAAAACCCGCGAAAGGGGGGTTCGGAAATGTTGGCAGTCCTCAGATAGGGGTGCTTTCAAAAAGAGGGTACGAGCATATGCGTACCCTAAATAACACTCGGGGGTGAAACTTGGATTTCATCTAAAACTAAAATGTGTATCAAAATCAAACATGAACAAAGGCAAATATGGAAGTCAACCTCCGAATAATTTGCTAGTTTGAAGATGTACACTCAAATTCGCCCATAAATTTTCCTTAAAATACCGAAGAAGATTCATGTACCTTCCGAAACCAAACAGACGAGTGAGTCGGGTCGAATTCGTTGACATATCGGAACAGATCGTTCTTTTTCGGATCGAGAAGTACCTCAAAGACAAGCCGGAAAAAATCCTGTTTAAAATAAAATAAGAAGACATACATAATACTGTTGGACCAGTGTGGTATTTTGTATAAAGGTGAAGCTTTCGACTCTCATAGTAGAGATATCCTGGGTTCGTTTCTTGCTTGGTGCAATACTTTGTCCTTCTAAATATTTATAAATATGTTGTTTCTCTCTATCTATCTAGGTTAAAACAGTGGCTATTACAAGGCTACCAATAATCACTTACCATACTCAAAGCCCCCGCGTCAACACCCGTTTCACCCATGAAGCGGACCATTAGAGGTATTTGAAGCTTAGACCTCGGGATGCTAAGCATCTTAGCTAACTGCTCACGGACACTCCTCCCGAAGATATCCTCCCGGTTTACCTCAAGTTGAAGATACACACGTCGAGGATCCCTCAATCCAAACAATGGATGTTGTACCGTGGCAATCTTGTAAGAAGCAATCATTGAACAAAAATGAGAACTTTAAATTATAGGATATTAGGTAAAACTAACTGCAATAATCTCAACAATAATTCAATACACTAGTTTACAACATTACGTACATACTTCAATACGCTTTACAATATCATTATCATTGCTCATGGCCACTTTATTTCATTCAGGCGTGTACCATCTCCACTCCTTAGGTTGTTGTCCATACCATTTTCACGGTTCACGCACATTCATGTATGGCAATGGCGAAAGTAGTCATACTGGCTTTCGTCATCCCTCACAGGTACCCATTAGGGACTTTTAGATTTGCGTGGACTGATGCGTGTGACGTCCATTCACGGCAGTGCATTAACAGGACGTCGATCGTAGCATAGACCTATTGTCTTCATGCGAATCTAAAAGTCCCTATTATCTCCTGGGTAGAGAGTGGTAATGGAGATTGATGTCTTGCCGAATGACGTCATGCATCCGTAGGGAATCCAACCCCGAACCATAAGACAGGACCACGACGCCTCTAAACTTGTAATTTGATTATGACAAATTTGATAAGATGCTTGCGTAGAATACAGATGTAATTGTATCTGATTGAACGGAATACATGAACCATTTAAACATGTAAAAATTACGAAATTCAAATGCTAAGAAATATGGATAAATTTGGGAAAAATACGATTTGGCATATTTTAGGCCTATATGGACTTGTATAATTGTAATGTTTGACAGATTTGTTGACTGATCCCTACTTCTCACAAAGAAATAAAACTCTACTTACAACTTGTTCACATTTGTTAATGGATTCAAGCATCTTTGTCTTCATCTCTAGATCAATGATGAATGGATACGACGTCCAGGAGAATTTCTGCAATGGCTATAACCATCAAGAAAAAAGTACACGAGCGTTTTTCTTGTGCATAGTAACACGAGAGTGAACATAACAAATGTATGCATACACGGTAACAAGCTCGAAGTGTGGGAAGATAGGTTTTCAATGCACTGTGAAAAGGTTGGGCAATATTTTCCAACACTTTGCCTATAGTCAACCCAACCATCTATTGGGCAATATTTTCGTATTTTGCCCAACAGTTGGTCAAGATTTTCCCAACAAGTGGGCTACCGTAGTCGGGCAGTTGAAGGGTCATATCTTTGCCCAAATTTTGGTCAAAATACGAAACAATTATGCACGTGTGAAGTAGGGTACTTATGTTTACCAATACCACTGGGCAAAATATTGCCCAATAGATGGTTGGGTTGACTATTGGCACAACGTTGGGCAAAGTGTTGAAAAAATATTGCCCAACCTTTTCACAGGGAACTTGACAAACAATGCAAATACATTCATTAACATTTCAAATTCGATAGCATAAACTGCAGTTCGTTAAAACGAAAAGAAAATGACAATTAAAGGCACGAATATTGAGACACTCTGTTAGTTTAATTATGAAAGCCATTTTTCAATTTAAAAAAAAAAATCGCCATTTATATGTATTTACTGCTGCTATATTAATAAAATATTTAGATGATATGCCAATGAGGTCAAATCAATAAATATAAATACACATAGAAATAAAAATGTATCATGACCACTTCGAGATCTTTCTATTATCCTTGCTATCATTATGAGAGTCTTCACTATTGACAGTTCTATAAAGATATCAACTATGTTTACAAGGGTGTTTCGATGTGATACATGGCGCTTTTTCATTTATTTCCAGAGGTTCCGTAATCCGAAAGTTGATTTATTTTCCCCTGTTCGATATTTACAGCAATTCACCTATCCCCCTCCACTAAAATGAACGGTCTGACCCGTATCACTTACTCGAGGTGGATGTTTCCGGACTTTGTCTAAATCTTGGATGTAGAACGTCTGAATGGAAAGGATGTCATGCTGGAGATTAATCTAATATAGAAAACATTTAAAGGATAACACAGCGATTATGCATCTATTCTTGCTGAATGAAATAAAGATGTCGATACATACGCAAGAGTAATGATAATACATATAACAATATTACTCTGTATCAGGGGTTGCGGAGCGACGCCCAAATTGGAAGGGGGAGGCACCGGGTACCAACAAAAAAGGGCACCTACAAAGGGAAATCTCAGTGCGAAAATATTAAATTTCGATGTCAGCGGGATATAAGTAATACAAAGTTTTGGTATGGGGTCATGAATTTGGTTCATATAAACATATTGAAAGCATATGCAATTTACAATATTCAATGTTGTCGTTGTCGCGGTTGAAATCGAGTCTTAAGCAATGGTCACAAATCAGAGCAGCGACCGACCTATTAGTAGCCTGCTCGGTCACCGCTGGAATTTAGGCATCGCCCAACGATTTTTTGGAGAAGTCGAGCAGGCTGTAGAGCCCCATCGATGCCTGGGCGGTGCCCTGTCGATTTACCGTTGGTCGCCGGTCGATTTTAGGTCAAATCTGGGCGAAATCGGAGAGCTTCTCCGGGCAGCGTCCCGGCAGTGACCGACCGATGACCCACCGATACACGAGTAGTCTAGTTCTGGACCTTATATGAATTTTGTTATTCGCCGACTATAAACGTTAAGCCGATTGATGGCGCGATCCTTATTGGCTGCGATATCCCCTATTCTAGCGCAGTTAGTGGGGATATCGCAGCCAATAAGGATCGCGCCATCAATCGGCTTAACGTTTATAGTCGGCGAATAACAACAATCATATAGGGTCCAGAACTAAACTAATACACGAGCGGTCTCCAAACGGCCACCGGCTAATTTTAAGGAAATTGCCCGGCAACCGGCCGGTGATCGGCGGGGCGCCAAAATACGCTCGGTGCCCGTGTGTTCGCCACCCGGACACCGACCTAATCGAGCGTTCGTCGTCGAGCGATTTAGGTCAAAAATCAAAGCCGCTAGGTCAAAGGTTGCTGACCGATTTTGAACTCGCCGCCCAGTGACCGACTGATCTCCCAGCGGCGACCGGGCGGCGACCGGACGTCGAACGGTCAGCAGCCTTTGACCTAGCGGCTTCGAGTTTTGACCTAAATCGCTCGACGGCGAACGCTCGATTAGGTCGGTGTCCGGGTGGCGAACACACGGGCACCGAGCGTATTTTGGCGGCGAGCAGGGCTGGCGGCGAGTGAAAGTGAGCAGGCGCCGCCCGAATTTTAACTCCGCGCTAAAACTTCAGCAGCGACCGAGCGATGCCCTAAAAACAAGCGGTGCCTGGGCGAAATTGGCTCAAAACTCGCCGCCCGGCCGCCGAGCAGGCTACTTTTAGGTGATGTGACCATAGCTTAAAGTGATGACATTGTTAATATTAAACTCTTTATGTTGTAAAGCGCCCTTTCAAGACTGACATTACTTTAGCTTTAAAACAATATCAGGACAATTACCCATGAGCAATCACACCCCCCCCCCCCCGCCCGGAAAATTACCCCGGGAGAATCATCCCCGAGGACAATTACCCCCGAGGATAATTACCCCCGAGGACAACTACCCCCGATGACAATTACCCCCCCCCCCCCCCCCTCCGAGGGAAACTCCCCCCGAGGACAATAACTGGTAATTGTACTCGGGGGTAGTTGTCTAGTGCTTTTCTATTACATCCACAAAGTTGTAAAGAATTACTATCTATCCAAAAAAAATACAAAACTTGTTCTTACCTTTGAGCTTTATACTTTGCAGTTGGGTGTGATGGTCTGAATATCCATTTGCGAGCGAGGAAAAAAGTTAAGATTCGTGAGGTCGCAGTGCGAAAAATTACATCTTATAAAAAAGAACAAACCCAATCCTGATTGGGTTATAAGTACAGTCTCATAATGGAAGAATGAAAAGACCTTTGATAAGTAGCATAATGATACCATAAATGTGAGCGAGCGCAGCGAGCTAGCGGTGGGGGAAATCGATCTTTATCGCTTTAAATTAGGGTCACGTTAAACGATGAGAGTAAAAGGTGCGCTGCATATCGAAAGGGATAAGACACTTATTTGAAAAGAAGGGAGCACGTGTCAAGTACTTAATGCGCTTTTTTTTAATAGGGGTAGTTATTAATGGGAAAAGAGCACTTATTAGAAAGGAAAAACAGCACTAGTTGTCAAAGTAAAAGGAGCATCTCTCAGATTTGAATTGGGCAATTATCAGAGGCGAAGTGGGCATTTATCGAAAGTTAAACAGGCACTTCTCGTACCTGAAAAGGGGTACATAAGATTACGAACAATGGACACTTATTGCAAAGGAAAATGGGAACTTGTGGAAGGAAAAAGGACACGTGTCCAAAAAATCGCGAATCCATTACTTCTTTCTTTCAAGATCGGATCTTGTCTAAGGATTACGAGGAGAGGGGGAGGGATTATTTAGACCCCTTACCACCTGTGAGATATTACTTTCAAAAAGCAAATTAGAGTAGGATTAAGCTTGTAAGTTGTATGTCACGCCAAATATGTGAGTGTGTCTGTGTCCGTGTGGGTGTTGGGTGTGTGAATTGGTGGGTGTGGATGTGTTGAGATGGATGTGTGTTGGTGTGGACCTTTATGCAAGTGCTTATAATTGTTTGTATCCTTGTGTTTTTATTTTGATTCTTTCATTTTGTTTGATTTTTATTTCATTTCTTGCTACGTGCATCAGCCAAACGACCTTTAAGATGACCAACTATGTATGCGTGCCTGCAAGCGAAGTAAGGGCCTTCCGATAATTATACTAATAGTGACCCGACATTTGCTCCTTCGATAATTGTTCAGGGCTTTATCTCGTAAGAGGTAAAGGGTTGGGTTTAGGGTTGCATCTCGGCGTTATAGTGGGTTTAGGATTAGCATTGTTGTTAGATATAGTGTAGGGTCGAGGATTGAAGTTCAAAATTCGGTTAGTGTAGGAAATTAACTCATAGCAATTGTCGCAGGAGCAAGTTTCGTACAACTATAAAGACCCATATAACTGTTTCAAATAGTATTAAATTTCTCACCTCATTCAAGTTGCTGAGAACTCTCAGGTTACTCCAAAAGTTGTCCAGTTCCTTCTCCAATAGTGTTCGGTCTTTGAATAGGGTTGTGAGGGACAGTCGGTAAGCCGTAACTGTACGTCGAAATGACATCGGTTCGAACTTCCACCAACGAGCTACAAAGTGGAAAATGGACATAGAATAAAGATTATAAGACTACAACGCCGCCTACGTCGGGGAAACACACAGCATCTCGCCGACAGCACACCCCACTCATGGATTCAAAACTCCCCCAAGTCCGCAACCCGGAGACTCCAGCCCAGACGGACGAGCAGACGGACAAGCAGACCATCCATGTCCACTACCCGATGAATCATGCCCACACGGTCATGTATTCTCCACTCCTGACGACGGCTAGTCAACCTGTTCGAAACGTCGAGCCACTCCCACCACCCATCCTCTCCAATCGCTATAACTATAAGCTAAGAAAGATAACCACCAGTCTTTTTCAAGACTACACCAACAGTCCTTTTCAGGACCCTCAAGAAAGATTACCGAGAGTCCTTTTCAGGTCTCCTCAATAAGATTATACATGTTGCTTTGCTTTGTATTTGTTAAACATCAACATGAATTTTTTTTTTCAATAGTAATCATCAATCAGAAATAACTTCGAAAAAACCCTACTTGGACAACAGCTAATACCTCAAAGTGGACATAGTGCTCTTTATCATCAGGGGCAGTACGTACGAAAAGCAAATTGAAACTCTATCAAGATCAATTTGTAAAATCTTGCTTTTTATATTTATATTTTACATGTTTTTTCCATGTTCGAACGAATTTGTTAAATGATCAATCATTTATGAATTTTTAAGATAATAAGCCCATAGCATTACAAAAATTACATAAATTGACAAAAGGTTGACTTTGCATTTTGTTCCCCGATGCCGTTCGCTCGGTTTTCTCGAAGTAATTTCTGACTGTTTACCAGGTGTTGCCGAATTGGTCATGTTTTCTCCTGCCTTCGATGCAGAGTGAAGGAACCCCATCAACCTGTCTGCAGCGGCCAGGGCACGGCGCCCCCACAGGCGGTGAGGGTTACTGAAGACAGGACATTCCATCAGAATAAAGATGAACCGAAGAGCTTCGACGTGGGGTATTGACTGAGGTACGATGTTACACAGATCAACAGAGATCACATCGGAAAGCTGTGGAAGATGATGATGTGGAAATGAAATTGTTTTGTAGAATTTAATTACTGGTAAAGATATGGCATATGTGCCCCCCAAAATGAAATAACTGATGTCTTGACATTTGTGGCATGGCGTATAATCACTTCGTATTGTAATTGTTAATTTGTTGTGACCTTTGGTGGCGTTTTTAAAAGTTCCTTTTGATCTTTAATTTAAAAGCAAATCAAAACATTTTGTCCGGACAAGAAAATCAAATAAGTAAAAGTAATTAACACGAAACCAAAGTATTAGGAATTGCGGTGTTTTATTTACTTCCTCTGTTGAGTTTACCCCAAACACTTTTGTTTAAGAAAGATTTTCCGTATCTCTTCCTAGGAAACGTGTGTTTTCTTGATTAATAAATATTTGTTCGTTTGATTAATAAATTCTATCCTCATAAAAAAACATAGAAAACTGCAAGATATGATTAGTTTGAAGTTCGATACAAATTTGTATGGTTACAGATGATATAAATATAATGATGATTTATTAGGTACAGTGTAAAACTGTTATCAGGTTTACCTTTTTAAGGAGTTTGTCGTTCTTGCTGATCACTTCGAACGCCTTTCTTGCTGCTTTTAGATCAACGTTAAGACCATTGACTTCGTTTGGTCTGAATATATAAAGTAGAAATATTAAAATGCGAACTCAAATATTTTCAAGAAATCAATTTAAGAGTGATTTCAATACCGTTTATTGTCGCCTATATATAAATGATGTTCGGATTGTCGCCCATTATACGAGCTAGTGCAAACATTTTAGGCTAGTGATTTTGCTTTTGGTTGATTTAAAAAAATTACGTTCGACCGTAGTAAAGTAAAGATACGAATCCATTTGGAACATGTATAATCAAAAGGTAAGCTACGGTGTGGCGGTTGGGATGGAACCCAATCCACCCATCATAAAGCTGTACTGATAAATGAAGATACTAAAAAGAGATGTATGCCTGTGAAATGATGTTACTTCTATTACATCATCATTACCCTGTTTGGCGGAAGGATGCATTTAGGCAAGCAGGAGATGAGAACACCATGCTTGCATATTGGAATAAGGCGTCCTCTTCAGTGATGTCTCCTCCCATGTCACTCAAACTCTGCAGCAGTTCGGCAGATAGTGTATCGATCTCCCTTCCAGGGGTAATTGAAATATGGGCATCTTTCCTCTGTGGGTAAGAAAAAAGAAGAAGCTTGGAATGAATACCCGCTCGTATTCAAAATGGTATAACAAATAAAAAGACATCATGACCGCAAATTAGATTATCATTAAATAATGCATGTCAGGTTAAGTGTAATAGTTTTGGACAAAATGTCATTTTAAACAACTAGCCCAAATTGTATTATTGAAATTATAAAATATAAATTTTCTATTTTTGAAAAAATAAATAAATTAGTATTTTAATAAAACATGAAACTCAGAAATGCATATTAAGGACACCTTAAACATGACCAAATCATTTCAAGGTTGTCTTCCTCCTTTCTGGGTTGTCAGGAAACAGGATCTAAACAACAACAACAACAGAAGCCACAACATACAACTTGAAGTACACATACCATCGGTTCGTCCTGCTCTATGATAAAGATGTTTTCCTGTCCGGCGCACAGTCGGCGCCAGGTTCTTTGAGGTCTTTGATTGCTCTCCTGACCAACACCAGCTTCGCCAGATACATCTTCCACCGTTCCTCTCGCAGGAAAGTCATGATCGTTGGTGACCGAAATTGCATCCAATGTAGCAGAAAGATCTGTGATGCCGTCCTCAAAAGGAACCGGGTGCTCAACATATGATACGGGCTCATTCATCACAGATACACCCACTTCAGCAGTATCCGCGGTGCCTAGGGTCAAATGACCCGCAGGATGTGTTGCAGCATCAGATGAAAGTATCACAATCCTCTCTTCTGAGCAAGTGTTGGACTTAGAGATATTACTTCCCGACTGTCGGGAGTGGAGTTCAGTTGCTGTTCTATCTGTGTCCGTAAGTGCTCTCTCTTTTTCCTTTGTGGATTGTCTGTGTTCGTCGAAAGACTTACTATGGGGCTCAGGTGATGTTTCAACTGAATCTGCGTGGTTCCTTGACATGTCCTCTTGATCATTAATGTGCGTACATCCAACTACCGGATCATCATGGAAAGCATCACAGGAAATACTGACATAATCCTCATCGCAAGTCACAAAGGAATCATCATCACTGTATGCGTCATCAATGCTGCTACTGCAGTCGAGAAAATCTTCATTGCCGTCTTCATGAAATCCACCAAATCCTCCATCGTTTATGGAATCATGCTCTTTGGTGTCTTGCGCTTCAGTCGTACAACCATCTGAATCACCATGGTTGCTGTCAGTGACTGTTCTCTCCTGCTGCTCTGTCTCTTTGACCATTATATTGGTGTCAGCAACATCGTCTCTGCGGGTTCCTTCTTCGATCCTTTCGACATGTTCGTAGTCCTCTACAGGCCTTGATGGTTCCCAGACCTTTGGGTCAAAGACGTAATGGCCGGGTGGCCAATCAGTGGACGATTCAGGTTCAAACACATCAATAATCGAACCTCCTTCAATGGGGTCAAGCTGTAAACCTCCACCCTTTTGGACCTTATCGTGATCAAGAACGAAGATGCCGTGGGTGACATCATCAACTGCATATGTACATCGACTGCAGGGAACGGTAAGATATAGAAGTCGAAGGTGTAGAAATATGTTGCGATATATACTTTTGTCTTCAGTGGTGGATTAACAAAAGAGTATCATTGAACTATTTCATCTCATTTGACTAATTTTTAGTATCTTTTGAAATAGTTTGGAAGCTGGGGGTCTTCCTCCAAGAAAAAATACTACAAGATTACTACGATAGAATCCTGTGAAATCTTTGGTAAGCACAGAGACAAAGTTAATTGTTTGCACATTTTAGTCGTTTAGTCAGCCACCGATTTCAATCAATACAAATCTCCAATGGTAGCTATTGTGGACAACAATGCAGAATCATTATAACAGTGTTCCATCTACTAGTTTTAAAAGTATCTACAGATTAATAGGCCCCCTATAACCAGTTTGCCATAACAAAACGGGCCTTTTATGCTAATTTTGTGTGAAAAAAAATCAATACTTTGAAAAGCTATAGCAAAATTTAACTTGAACAACAACTAAGCAAACGAACAAAAACAATAAAAAATAGCAACAAAAAAAATAAATGCATACCTAGTTGATTCCAGGAAAGAGAATGTGCGGAAACGTTCGGGTCGTCCAGGTCTCAGTTCAGACTCGCCCCATTCATCAGACTCACACGAGCACCTGTCAACACCCATACCATATACCAACAGCTGGCCATTCTACGGAAAAGAAATCGCGAGATCAAAGAAAAATATAGTTCAAGAAGACCAATCACAAAACAATACTTTATATTGATATATTTATTGGAAGACCTGAAATATCCTCACTAAAACGATATCAGACATTTGAATGGTCTACATATACGGGGGAAAGAGGGTAAACATGATATTACATGAATATCCAACCTTGATAGCAAACTATTTAGGAGGAAAACAGAACAATCTGTAAAGTAGACGGGTTGTAATCAGTGTATGTATGGGCTCTTCACAACTCCAATTTGTTCTTACACTGAAAATGACCACAACAAAATATTTTTTCATAAAATGTATGCGATCCATATCTATAATATTCGTTATATTTCAAGCGCAGATTGCTTTAAAAATGCCCTCAAGACTCATTTGTTCAAAGCAGCTTTCCAGTAGATTTACTTTCACGTTGTTGTTGTTCATTTTTTGGTGTATTTTCGTGTACTTGGAGTTTTTCTTCTCCATTGCGCCTCGAACACATTATTCATGTGGAGTTGGCGCATTACAAATACTCTATATTATTATTATAATATACTTTGAGCAGTGCCTTCAAGGGAGAAGGCATTTAGGAGAAAACTTTAATTTACGATATTTTTTGTACACGTCAAACGGTAGAGTTATCCGCATCTACGTACAAATTCAGTGCCAATTCAAGAATTTAATATCTCATATTACTAACATTCATAACTTGTTGTTGTTAGTATTGGTCCGATTTGTTTCAAACCTTCACCATTCTGTTAGACCTATTTTTCTGCTTTCATACAATTGAACTTATAGCAAGAGTTGGATTGCCCTTTTATTCTTTATATGCCACATATGTTTATATCCATGTGTCTCATTGTATTTATCATGGGATATATATACTATAGGCTTCAAGATTAGTTAAATGTTTTTAGTGCAAGATTAATCTGTACTGGTTTTTAAAGAAAACGATTGTCATGGAGGTAATCAAGAACGGAAAATTTTAATTTTGAAAATCCATTGTGTTGCATATTATATCAGTCCTTCCATCGATTGGTGCCTATTGTTTTGTACAAAATTGCACGTGTGTAAATCGTGCAGAGAGGCGAAGAAGGAAACCAAAGTGTTTAATTCAGGCAGGCACGGAGTCGAAGATAACTATAGCATGAGCGCCAAAGTTTGCAAGAGTACATTGACTGGTCGTTCTACCTGTCTCGGGATCGCTACATTGGCATTTTATCTTGTTAAGCTTCGACAGGGACCTATTATTTCAAGCTCATATTTTGATAATGAAATATTAGCATGGAATGATCTCACTTTACGAAGTAAACAAGTGTAAAGTATATGAGCAGTAAGAAGGATTATCTTTCATCTGCGACTGGTTCCACTTATAGCCTATGAGGAGTAAATCAAAGAGTAACCAGAAATAGGTAGTTGTTCAAGTAAGTTGTGATCCTTTTGTATAAATGTACAATAATCATGACATTGCTGGAAAAATGTATACCCAACAAATATAAATTAACATTTATATTATTAATAATGATAATGATTATAATAATAGTAATAATAGTTCGCCTCCTTCCAGAATGATACCAATTGAACAATTTGGTTGGGAGAAGCAATGCAGATTAAATGCCTTGCTTAAGTTTGTAAGTCGTCGGGCTTTTTTGTTTCCAGCAAAACGCAGTGTATCAAAAGAAAGATATATTTGCACATTAATTTGAGAACATAATAAATCAGGTAAATATATGTCTCTAAAAATAGTTTTGGCTACATGGAACATAGAAACATTTTCATTTTGTGCACTTAAAGTAGGTGTTAAAACTTCAAACACATTTTTCCCGGTTCCCCTTTTTTCTACCAGCGACCTTTTACTGGGCAACTGACGAAGAGTCATCCCGGGGATTGAACCCATTACCTTCGAATCCCCAGTCCAGTATTTAAACCACTAACCCACTACACCTCTATAGATTAAACGTGTTCCTACCTGTTGAAGGAAGCTTGTATGGTGCATTCCGCACGAGACAACCTTGACATTGCCTTGTGATAAGGAACCCAACTTGACCGGTAGCTTCACATCTAAAAAAGATTGTTAGAAGATAAGACAGTGTGACTTAGGTCAATGGAAAGATACACATTATACCTCTTGGTATCAAGGGTGTATCCAAAGGTAGGGTGTGTGTGTGTGGAGGGGTGGAGGGTGGGTTACGTCAAAACCTAAACCCGTTGTAAATATATATTAATGATAATAATATGCGATACATAATAGTGTTCTTATCCACCACGCAATTTGCTACCGAATGCCCTACGTATTACCCGGATCTTGCTTCATGCTTTTCCAAAAAATATTGACTTTAACACACACAAATTACCTTCTTTCTTACCACTTTCTTGTTCCTCGTTTTGTTTTTTTTCATGTTCGTCTGTTATTTGCTTGCTTGAAGCCGTGTCATGAAG
This sequence comes from Strongylocentrotus droebachiensis, assembly GCA_035222895.1. Classification (NCBI taxonomy): domain Eukaryota; kingdom Metazoa; phylum Echinodermata; class Echinoidea; order Camarodonta; family Strongylocentrotidae; genus Strongylocentrotus; species Strongylocentrotus droebachiensis. The sequence continues at coordinate 74,315 of JAVYIG010009050.1, forward strand.
TTTTTCGAAACAAAGATGTAATATTAGAAATCACTGTCGCTTACCATCTAACTGCTGTAATCCCAACTGCCCATGCGTGTTACTGCCCCATACAAAGATTGATCCGGTAGTGGAAAGAGCAACTGAGTGAGCGCCGCCAGCGGCAATGTGTTGCAATGGGATTCCCCAGAGACCTTCGATTTCAAAGGGTTTCGCTTGCTCCTTGGTATTCACACCTAGCTGACCATGAAGATTGCAACCCCATGAAAACAGCCGCCGATCTAGCAAAGAGGCAGTGAAAACAGTTCCATCTTTATAACACACACACTACACTCACACACTCATACACAAAGTGTTAAATTACACTTTATATCAAGAAAAGCACGAATAGTTTGAAAAAAAAAAAAAAATCAACGCAAAGCGTACCATCCCCTCGCCGGGTACAAGTGGCCTATAAATGTTGTTGTTGCATATTTCATGCCTTTGACTTTTTATGTACATGCTTAACTAAATTACTTACGTTATTGAATGAAAACCACATTTTCAGTCCGCATATATATATAATTAGGTATTTTTGCATAATGTAATGAGCTATGACCTTTGGCCTTGTGGTGGATATATAGACCGACGTTTATACGTACTCGTCCTGTGGACGAGTTTGGTAGAGTAGTTCTCGAAAAAGTTCAACATGCAATGTTCATCTTACCCACTTTGTGTGACTGTGTCCAGGGGCGCAACTAAAGGGGTGTGCGTGTGTGTGTGTGTGTATGTGGGGGGGGGGGGGGTTCGACACCCCCACCTGTCAGGATATTGTCGGTAGCATTGCGCTGCCGTCGGGAAAATGAGAAAGGGGGGGGGGACGAGAGAAAAAAGGGGAAAGAAGGAAAGAAAGGAAAGAAAGGAAAATAAAGGAATATAGAAAAGAAAGAAAGGGGGAAAAGAAAAAAGAAAAAAAAAGAGAAAAGGGAAACTAAAGAAACGGGGGATGAAAGAGCGAATAAAGAGGGGAGGTATGGGTAAGAGCCTGAGAGAGGAGGGATGGGAGTAAAACAAAAAGGGGGGTTCTTGGGTGGTGTCGTCTAATCGACGGAGGGAGTAAGAAAGATACGCATAGATATGCTGCTGTGCCGGGTCAGCTGTGTCGGTATTCTTGATCGATCCTCGTGTACTATTTTAATGCAGAAGTTTGAAGTCGGTGAGATGTATTATGGCGGTCGGCCGGACGCGTCTTATTTTTTCGTACCACGGCGAGGCCAGATTGAGCTCGCGAGGGAAACCTGCGCATGCGCACTCGCGAAGGAAACCAGCGCATGCGCACATGGAATCCGGTTGGGTGGTCAATAGGGTGATAGTTATTATACAAATCAATCCTTTATCATCTCATCGTCAGCTCAATCGGTAAGGACAGCGTGTTACTAATAGCACTTTGACGTTGACTTGAGGGTTCAAATCTCAGTTTATTTAGTTTGTTTGCCTTTATAAATAGTGAGGCAAAGCAATTAATAATCAAAGTCTGATTGTTTGTGACCACTTTGCAAGCTTACGTAGCTTGTTATGTATGAAAATGAGTACATACTGGAATCTGGCCTCGCCGTGGTACGAAAAAATAAGACGCTGGCCGGACAAACCTATCGAACTTTCACCTTCCCGAAATATCAGCAAAAGAAATCAGATGTTTACAATTTTCGGGGAAACTAAATTCAGACAAGGATTAAGCAAGAACGCGGTACAACGAACCGTGTATCGACTTTCGGTTTATTTGACACATAATATGTATATTGTACGTTATTCGATGTTTTCGCATTATTTGCGTGTCAGCGGTTTTCCGAAGTTGTGTCTGACTGGAAAAGAAAAACTGATTACCTCTAGTGAGTGCGAGTGAATGGTCGTCTCCACACGCAATCTGGATGACGTCATAGTTTGAGAGTTCTCCGATCAATCTAAAAACATGCAAGTTGTTGAAATAATTAAAGGTAGGATATATTACCCGCCATCGCCACCACTGCTGCAATGTATTTTCAACTGCGCCATCTGTCGGCGAAGGCATACATAGAGCGATTTCCGGTTCCTGTCGTGCAGTTGGTGATGCATTGTGGGACATGGCTGTCGATTCGGGACATTGTTAGCAGCAGATGGCAGTATACGTTAATCTGAAGCAGAGCCATCTATACACAGAGTTTGGCCAACCCGGTTCGAGTTGGACACAGTATGGCGAGTTGGCGACTACTGCTTTGTTGGGCAAGCACAGAACAAAGGAATATACGCCATGCTGTGACTCAGTGAAACCAAATTGGCAAAACTCTGCATATAGATGGCTCTGATCTGAAATAGTGTTAGTAGAATACTTGAAGACCAATTTAAATTTACACTTTGCAAATTGGTTGAATAAACAAAAATATGAAATATTACTTGACAACAGATCAATTTGTAGATATCTAATCATCAGAGTTTGTCTACTTTTAAATGAAATGAAATTGACAAAACAAAAACTTCTAAAACTTCAAATTAAAACTTAAGGTACATTCAATCAATAAGTTGCGAACGATGTATAGGTTGCCAAACTTATTTCCTGATTTATAAGGCCTAAAATAAAAACTTGTTGCATTGCCCTTTAGGTGCCAAAACATCGGTCGGTCGGTCGGAAAAGATTTTATTTTTTAAAACTTTTTTGTTGTCGCCCTCTTTGGGGCGATATTTTTCAGTTTTCTAGCTGGTCCAGTGTATGGTATTAAACTATAAACGCGTAGAAGAGGCCGGGGTCTGCTTACACTCGTATATTAGGATTTTAAAACTAGGGCAAAAGACAGGTGAGAATTTGGGAATAATATGATTTTATGCATTTATTTCCCATTTAAACAAACAAAATACATATTTTTGTATATTCATTAATATAACAAAATCTAAAAAACGGTAAAAAAAAAAAAAAAATTAAAATGCCGACCGTAGATTTTCAGATTTTTGGGTGGGTCGCAAAGGGCAATGCATCAAGTTTTTATTTTAGGCCTAAGTAACATTTACTATAATCTCACAATGGTACGGAGAAATCTAAATATTATAAAGAAGATCAAAATCTGCTCTATAGCATGTACATTTTGTTTTGATCTAAACCAACGCGGTACTATTTAAGTATTCTTTAACCTAACTGATAAAATTGATAATTTTGGCGGGAGCCTATTGTTCTTTGCAAACGTGAACGTGTGCCGAACGGGCAACCATGCAGAGAGGGGAAGAAAGCAACCAAAGTGCTAATATTTCCAGGAAATATCGTCGCGAAACCAGAGGTCTTTTACATGGGTTGCAAAGGTGTTATTGTTAGCAGCAGATGGCAGTATATGTTAATCCGAAGTAGTGTAAGTAGAACACCCAGACTTAAAGACGAATTTAAGTTTACACTTTCAAAATTGCCTGATTAATAAACAAGAATATGAAATAATACTTAATAACGGATCATTTTGTGAATCTCAAATCATCAAGGTTTGTCCACTTCTAAATCGAATGTAATTGACAAAACAAAACAAATCTTAACTTAAAAATAAAACTTTACGTTGAGGATACATCAAATAAATAATGTTGCGAGCAATGTAGGCCAAACTTATTCCCTGAAAATGACTTCAATCTCACGGATAGGTCTAAAATCAATCATGTACATGCCATGTACATTTGGTTTTTATCTAAACTAACGTAGTACTAGTCAATTATTCTTTAAACTAACAGAAAAACTAATATTTTGTTATGGGAGCCTATTGTTCTGTGCAAACTTGCACGTATGGTAAATGGGCGACCATGCAGAGAGGGGAAGAGGGCAACTATAGTGTTAATATCTTCAGGAAATATCGTCGCGAACCCAGAGGTCGTTTCCATTGGTTGCAAAGGAGTCCAATCCCACCTCCGCCTGCCCCCTCCCCGGCCAATCCTACATTGGCTTACATGATAATCCTATATGCCAGGATTTAATTTCAATCACTATTTTAATTTAAAATTTCAGTTTATACCCAAAAAACATCAAATATGAAGAAAAAAAATGTGCTCCAATTTGTACCCCCCTCCCCTGGTGGAAATTGCTTACTATGAAAGGCACCTGTTACATATTATTAGTTGACTGATAAAACTGGACTCTTTTGGGAAACTTGTTGAGCATAACGCTGATCAGCCACAAGAAATATTTATTTTCATAAAAGTGGAGGAAATACACAAAGAAGACTTGTGTATGATAATTTAAATACTCTCTCTCTCTCTCCCTCTCTCTCTCTCTTCCTCTCTCTTTCTTTCTCTCTCTCTCTCTCTATCTCTCTAACTCCCCCCCCCCCACCCACCCTCCGGCCATAGAATCCTGGATCCAGCACTGAGCCTAACCTTGGTTTGAAGTCTTGCGTTGTCTGGCTCCGGTTATGATGTCTCTTTTTCTTTTTCTTTTTCCGAATACCAAGCTGCCCGATATTGTTCTTACTCCAGCTGTAGACCAAACCATGAGCAGACAGGGCAAGGAAGTGATGTCGACCACAGCACACGCTCACGATGTCAACGTCGGGTTCATCCTCCTCTTCGGATGTCGGAAAGATCACCTCGACTGGTAAGAGAAAAGTTGACAGAAGGAATATTCAAATGCAATTATATACAAATTTAAGGCAAATTCCCTCAAAGCAAAAAACAAAGAAGAAAGAAAAACGGGGCAAAGGGGGGTGGCTATAAAAACAAAAGAATAAAAGTATCTGGTTCAATGTACGAAAATTATGAAAAACACAAGAGTCAGGACTTCCGTGACCCCCCCCCCCCCCCGGAAAGATCACTTCGACTGGTAAGAGAAAAGTTGACAGAAGGAATATTCAAATGCAATTATATACAAATTTAAGGCAAATTCCTCAAAGCAAAAAACAAAGAAGAAAGAAAAACGGGGCAAAGGGGGGTGGCTATAAAAACAACAGAATAAAAGTATCTGGTTCAATGTACGAAAATTATGAAAAACACAAGAGTCAGGACTTCCGTGACCCCCCCCCCCCCCCCCCCCCCCCCCCCCCCCCCCCCCCCCCTCCGTGCTCATGATATTTAATTATCTGTACTAATTCAGAATTCTTCTGGCCTGGGAATAAAGAAAAGATCTGCACCACTTTCAAACTTGAGCCTGATATTTGGCCTATGCCATTATTAGTATTACAGTCATGTATTATTGATTCACAAGTGAGAATAGAACAGAGAAATCATCGCTCGCTCTTTCTCTCTTGACTTGACTTTTGAGTGATTTTGTGATCTTGTTGATGCAACAATCTGAGAGAAATTTTGTTAAACCTATTGCCTCCGTGAACTTTTCACTCTTTGCATAAGCCTATTATTCAGTATTCATCAATTTCTCACCATAATTCTCCGGTTTGCTAACACCTTTCGGGTCACAAGTGTAGACACGCCCGTTGAAGGTTGTCATGACAACACACTCAGGGTTACCGCAGGCTTCTTTGATCGGATAGCCTTCTAAAGATGTCCTCTTGAGCATCATGATAGCATCACCATCATCCGAATGATCCCATGAAGCCATTGCCTTGTTTCTAGGAGAGCAGAGTGGTACCATAAGTTTATTAAACATTATGTCCTTTATTTAATTTACCACTTTATGGCCCGAATTCACAACGGAAGTCTGAGGATAAACCCGGTTTAATCAGACCAAGGTTTATATAAACCTTGGTCTGAGCTCAAACCTGGTTTATTTTTAAACCCATTCCACAAAGGAAGGTTTGTATAAACCTTGGTCTGTAATTCCCAAACCTCGGACCAAAGTTTGTAAAACTAGTCTCAGCCATAGGGTTTCTAACATAATTTTTATGGGCTAGGGTTTAAATGTTAAGAATTGAAAAAACTGTTTAACTAAGCATTCTTAGTACGATCCGGACATCTTAATAAGCAATCTTGAAAAGATGATGGTTCGAACATCTCTGAAATAAACTTTTGAATTGCATTTTCATGAATTAATCGAACCAAACTGGCGCGCCGATTCAGAAAGTGCCCCACGTACTCACATATGTGTGGTGCTGGTGAGGCACTCAATCTGACCCAGAACAAAATGGCATCGGCACCTGAAAACCTTCGTTAGATTAATACATCTAAGGTTGTCAAGGGCTTTTTTAAATTAACTGTAATAGTCTTATTGTTTTGGGGGTTACAAATTCTTATCAATAAAATCACCTAATAATAATAATGATTTAATATGAATTAAGTTTTTATTGTGATTAATATATTAATTCATTTGATTGCAAGTGTTAATTACTATAGATCTATATAGTTATTTTGTTAGAATGGTCAATCATATTATTATTTTTAACTAGTTCCCCGTTTGTTTCCCCAACTGGCTATTTTTTTTCACATCAAAATTGTAACTGGTAAATGATTTGTTTCCATATAATATTAATTTTTAAAAAATTCCTCTTTGGCCATCTTTTCTTTCTCTCTCCCTCCCTGACTCTCTTTCTACCCATTTTTGTTCTCTCTCCCTCCTTTTCTCTCTCTATTAATTCTTTTTCTTTCTCCCCTCTCTCTATTCATCTTTCTCTCTCTCCCTCCCCGTCTCTTTCTCTGTCCCCGTCCCTCCTCTCTCTTTCTATACCCATTTTTTGTTCTCTCTCTATTCATTCTTTTTCTTTCTCCCCTCTCTCTCTATTCATCTTTCTCTCTCTCCCTCCCTTTCTCTCTCTATTATTTTTTCTTTGTTCCCTCTCTCTCTCTCTTCTTCTACTTTTTTGCAATGAAACACATAATGCAAAACCATGCAAACTGCAAACACACACATCTGCACCCCCCCCCCCCAAAAAAAAAAGGGGGAGAAAGAGAGAGAGGTAATCTGACACATATCTATTTCAGTTATCTTTGTAAATATATGAAAGCAAGAATATTGTATTTGTATTTTCATGTTTTACATAAATAATTGAGCATACAACACAATAGTAATCTACCGTTTGTTCAAACAATGCAGTTCACATTTGTAAATTTTGTAGCATGCTTATATGAAATATAGCCCACTAGAGGTTAAGAGAGGCTCTGGAAGGCCAATTAAAAGTCTCACTGTAGCGCTATTAGCAGAAAGAAAATCAGAAATACAACAAAATGGGTGACGAAAATTCAAATTTGCACATAAAAGTTCTTTAATTCTGACTTCGCTTAGTACAGTAAATAATATTTGTTCAAATACTCTCCCCTAGCTGACAACCAAATAATTTATATATTACTGACCCACCCCTCAACTCAGCAGTGTATACAATGCTAATTATAGTTAAATCGGGTGCATTTAATCTGTAGAGAACACTTAATTACAAATACCGTCAGAGTGACAACAAATACTTATCAACTAAACATAACATCAAAAATATTCACAAATAATCAACAGTTCAACACCCAGGTTCTTGATGTAATGCTGCATAACTACGAAGTATTGTGGGAACACCAGGGAGGGGCCGTATTTTGAAATACATTTTGAGGTAATTCCAGTTGCAATTGAGTTAAATCTGTATTTTATAACTTATTACCGTATTACCGTATACATTGAAATTTTTTGTGGAATCCTTAATTAAATAATGTATAGCTCACTAAATAGATAGATAGTGGTGGTTATTTTACTTGACAGCTAAGAAAGCAATAAATGCTTGTTAGTAAGCTCCAGTGTTAGCTGTTTTAGGCTATACTTGGCCAAACCAATGCTATATTTGCACAACGTGAATTTCCCCAATATGGGCAACAGGAAAGCATAAAAATAATTAAGAAGTGTCGACCTTCTCTCTTAGATTGATGAGGCATGGAACGTCCTCATCCTTGCATTTAATGAATGTGCGCTCAATCACACATCTCCCTTTTTTGTGTGTGAAGTGTTAAAGCCCCACTGTACCACTTGTAGCTACTTGCTCCCTCTATATAGAAAACTTCCCCAATCTGTGCCTGTTAATCCCCCATGATCCTCTTTTTCTTATGTTAATTGAGAACTGAATTGATGAGATAGCCTCCCGTCAGTGACCTCGCTGGGTTGTCTAATCCTCTTTGGCTGAACTAGTACAGATGGCCTTTAAAGCACATCTGTGGTCGACCCTCTGAATGAAGATATGGCTTCTGATGAGGCAGAGAAGGCATGGATACCTGCAAAATCGAATGGACAAAATAAACAATATCATAAACAATATTCTTAATTTCAACTTGTTCATTTTTTTTTCTTGGAGGGGGGGTAATACTATAGAAAGGATACAATGTATTGTACACATAATCAGGAATTATTCAATCTTGTGTCACTAATACAAAAACTAT
>JAVYIG010009051.1:0-82542 GCA_035222895.1 Strongylocentrotus droebachiensis
ATTGCCCAGAAGAATAGTAAAGAAGGGGATCCGGATTGGACCTTTCAAAATAGTATTTATGGATTTGAGAGATAAAGACCCAAGAAATTTTGATGATTTTCTTCAAAAACATCTTAATTATAAAGAGCAGAATTGTAAATTTTGAAAGGCGGCATGCAAGAAATTTGGTAATGATCCACCCTCAAGTGCGTGGAAATCAAAGGCTTTTGATTAAAAAGATGGCTTACTCTTTCCATAAACGCACGGAGTAATTCTGAATCGTTCCAGATGGTAGTGCTACGCGCTGGGCGGCGGGGGTAATTGCCCAGAAGAATAGTAAAGAAGGGAATCCGGATTGACCTTTCAAAATAGTATTTATGGATTTGAGAGATAAAGACCCAAGAAATTTTGATGATTTTCTTCAAAAACATCTTAATTATAAAGAGCAGAATTGTAAATAATGAGCACAAATCTGCGCGTGCCGAGCACAATACCGCAAATTCGTACTACAATTATCAGGGGAGTATTTTATCTGTAATTGTACGTTCTTAACTTAGACGCACTAATTTATGATAAATGGAAGTGCAGTGGAAGACGAGTACCGGTGCTCCGCTAGTTGGATTTTTTTGTTAATTCGTTGAAGTTTTCTGAAGTGTATGATCATCCGTTAACAAGCTTAAGAACTGCACGGTATGTATATGTTGTTCACATGAGATATTGTTGAATTATGGAAATATCATGATAAGATAGACGTACATTACTAGATTTTATTTTTAAAGACTATTTTTTGTGAAGGTATCGTGCATGCTGCAGTCACGCGCGGCACACGCTATCGAGCAGCGGTGTGGAGCTGGCCCTTTCCAGGCGGGCGCTAATGCATACTGGTCTCGCTAGGGCTTCGTGTACATGTAGCTAGCAGCCAGCTCCGTCGTGGCGTTTCATAGACTTTGGTCTTACGTCTTTGCCTGATTGAGCCGCTCGTGCAGCTCAGCTACTGCCTGGTAACAACTAACAACGTATCTGGACTTACTACAAATAGATCTTAGATAAGAGACATTAAATAATTATGAATAGATCCACAGAAAACCCTAAGACTTAAGAGATTGCTACCACACAGAAATTTTATATTTGTAAACTAAAGTAGGCCTAAGGCTAGACCGAAAGCTTCAGTCTCTATAATCGTCGGTTGTTCCACTGAGACTACGTCTGGCTCCACTAGACCTCCGGTTATACAGACTGAACGACTGCCTATGCCAGCCCTGTGTTGAAGATATTCGGCTAGATTTTAGCCACTAGGCCCCTCCCACAAACATGACAAACTTGCCACGGCCGTATTGTTATGCCCCCAAAATCCCCCGAAATGTCATTTTACCTCGTGTATATCCAATTTTGAATTAGGCCTAGGCTATAATACATCGGTTCCACTTACTAACTTTATTGATATAATCCGTTTAATGGTCCCTTTTAAGGAAATTATGGGTCAAAATCGACATCCATGTTGAAATCTTGCAAGCCGTGTTAAACTCTCGCTGCCGTCAATCTCATCCTTATAGTCTACGCCGAAGGCAAAATGATTATGAAGGAAAAACTGTGATAACGCATTACGAACGTGTAGATGGCGCACAGTTTTTCCTTCATAATCATTTTGCATTCGGCGTAGACTAGAAGGGATGAGATTGACGGCAGCGAGAGTTTAACACGGCTTGCAAGATTTTCAACATGGATGTCGATTTTGACCCATAATTTCCTTAAAAGGGACCATTAAACGGATTATATCAATAAAGTTAGTAAGTGGAATCGATGTATTATAGCCTAGGCCTAATTCAAAATTGGATATACACGAGGTAAAATGACATTTCGGGGGATTTTGGGGCATAACAATACGGCCGTGGCAAGTTTGTCATGTTTGTGGGAGGGGCCTAGCGGCTAAAATCTAGCCGAATATCTTCAACACAGGCTGGCATAGGCAGTCGTTCAGTCTGTATAACCGGAGGTCTAGTGGAGCCAGACGTAGTCTCAGTGGAACAAACCGACGATTATAGAGACTGAAGCTTTCGGTCTAGCCTAAGGCATTTTCTCTGTGACATTGTCATTTGCAATGAAATTGTTGTGGTGTGGGCTTACAGTAGGCCCGTCCCCCCCCCCCCCCCCCCATTCCGGGAAGGGGCCTTGGGGGGGGGGGGGGTAACTCCAGGAAGCTCCAACAACGGCGCCGCAGGCGTCGGAGCTTCAGGTCGGTTGGCGTGGGGCTAGTAAAACAGCCGATTGGGCGATATTATCGTTAAATCTGCAAAGGGAGTACTTACAATTTTTACATCATAGGGTGCACGACTCCTCAGGGCTCAACTCCAATCACTTGAATTCATAATTTGAAGAAGTCTTGGATGGGAAAAAAAAGGGTTATTCTGAGTACTACACCAACGATTTCTTCCATGTCGCAGCGTCGATTCAAAATAGCGAAGAGAAGGTACGCATGCGCGGCAATGGCGCAGAAAATATGAATATTCATGCTATCGAGCGCCGATCGCTCGAAATCGCTGAATATGCACGACTCGAAAAAACATCTAGCGGTGAATAGTCGTGCATATTCAGCGAAAGGGGGGGGGGGGGGGGGGGGGGGGGTGGGGGGGGTGGGGGGGGGCGTGGTGATAGGATCATATGGGGTCTTTTTTGTTTGAGAGTTTCGGCGGAATATGACCCCTCCCCCCCCCCCCCCCCCCCCTTTTAGCTTTTCTATCCTTGATAACCTCTGTTGCGTGCATGTCCAAAATTCAACAAATAAAAAATGATAACAAACAAGTCCAAAGATTTTGTGTTAAAACTTAAAGTGCAAGTCTAAATTCAGTCAATCTGACCTACAATTTAAAATCAAATTCCAATGGTTTCAAACTTTCAATTGTTCTTTTTATACAAAGTTTGCATCAAACAATATTCTTGACTTCAAACCCAGGTTGCACTTCAGGACTTTCAAAATGTTTTCTCTACAAATTCTTTTACAAATTCTCAATGAGAAGTTCCAAGTAGCCCATTTCAGATTTAATAAGGTCAAACTACACTGAAGATAAGAGCTGAAGATCATAGGTACATACATGTACATGTACAAGTTTGTACATTTGAATAATCATAAAAGTGACTTTGACAATGTGTAGCTCAACCTGAAGGTGACTTTCATATTGCAGTTCAATGTCTTTACTGATCTGCATGTCTGTTGGAGAGAATTTGATTATGACTGTGTGTGTATGGATTATGCAATGATGCAATCACATGTGGACCTTGCATGCTGGAGACAAGACATGTACATGTACATTTGTAGAGAGCATTTTCAGGGACAAAAGGACTTAAACCGTTTTGTTTAATTTTAATTTTAATTTTAATTTTTTTACAACTTGCCGACACCATTGTACCAGGTTCAGCTACGTTATGTGTAAGAAATGCATACGCTCCTAACATGATATACACATAAATGCAAGGACAATACCTACCCCTTCAATTCTCAGATAGTACTGTATTTGAATCCCACTTTTTTTGTACTTTCCCAATTTCTTGTGTTTTAAAAAATGTGATTCCTGCCAATGTTACTGTGTATTTATCTCTCTGTAATTCTTTATTGATTTAAAGAGAAGGTTGAGTTCTGGGAAGAGGTGAAAAATAATTTGTGAGCGTTACTCATTCTTATTATGCAAGTGTGGAAGAACATCAGATAAGACATGTTCCCTGAAAAGCATGGCTCTTCAAATGCCTTCATATTCTAAATATGCATGTAATGATGTAACATCGTAAAAATCCGGGGCCGGCTTTTTACGCCATGTGTTCGTGTAGTCCCATATACATCTTTCTGTGTACAGTGTTTGTAACTTTACCAAGACTTGGCCAAATTTCTTATCATTTTGATGATTCCAGAACCTTGCAATACACACAAATTCTTATATGCTATATGATCAACCTTTTCTGGTTGGTTCCACACCGTTTCTTTCACAATGCAATCGCATGACCAGAACTCAACTTCATCTTTAAGAGCTGAAATCAATACATGCATGGAGTAGGCACTGTTCATAAAGAAACAAAATATGTATCTGGAGAATGAGTACATGTAAGGAACAATGCATACCACTAACAAAAGACAGTCGGGACTCGGTCACAGTACATGTACATGTAGATGTCATTGGCTGAATCTAGAAATAATATCCTTTTGAAGATCAGCGCAGCGTATAATTTTTTTGTTGTTGTAAATTGTGAATGTGTTACTTTCAGATTTGGAATTGTCAATGTCAGATATATGCATTGAAAAACTGTTGCATCATCATTTTTGTTAGGCAAGGTTAACATACATCTCTAAGTCTTGAGTCAAGACTAACTGTGTCTGCCATGTACAGTAGGTGTTTGTTTTTAAAACTACATTAGTAAGCATTAATTGGTTTACCGGTAGATCAAAAACAGTTGAGTAATATGGTCACTGACTTGACCCGATGTAAGTTCACTTGCAAGAGTTTCATAACTCGAAAGCAGTCGTCTTGGCCTGATTGCTAGTCACCACTTTGGGTCATCAATTCTTTTTTAAGGCTTCAGCCCTCTCTGAGACTTCGAGAATCTCTCATCCGTGCATAGTGCAGTTCTTTCCTACATCTGGTTGCTACTTAGTACCAGTTGGCTTCATCAAAAAGAATCATTTGACTCATTGTTCAGACTTGAGTTTGCTTATTGAGCTCATACGTATACCTTGCTTATTAGTGATACAACAGTTTAGCACCCCAAAATGGGAAGAAAAATGGGTTTAAAACTCAAGAGTAGAGAAGGCAAGAAGGTCCAAATATTGAGCAGTTCAAAGGTTGAACTTGAATGCAATGATCTCTGCAATAATAATAATAATGTAAGTGTATTTCTTTTTCTTTTTTTCCTTTTTTTTTAAAGGTTAAAACACATCTATATAAATTGTTCAACAAATCCCACTTATGAAAATGGATATCAATCCATACATGTTTCAAGTGGGCATTTCTTGATTTTCTTCATAAAAAAAAATGAAGTGGTAAATCTATTCACATAAATGCATGTAATATTCTTCTTTTGTTGAAACATAGCAATCTAAAAGATAATGAGCATCTTATCCTATTGCATCCATCATTTAGGGACCTGGCGCAATGGACATGCAGCAATTGGAAGAAGTTTACAAGACTTGGGAGAAGAAGATGCCTTCCACCTTGCCTCCCCCTCCTCCTGCTAGGAGACCAAGAGACAGAGGCAACAATGAGTGTCAACCTCAGAGAAGAAAAAGAAGAGGACGAACTACATCTTTGCCAGCATTGGTAAGCAACTGTTTATTATTATTATTACTTATACCTCGCTTTTCCCATAAGACCCGAATAATAATAAGGCCCAAATGTTTAGGTTTAACGGTATATATATTTGTCAAAGGGTGGGGTGATAGGGGGTGGGGCTGGGGAGCAAAAATTAAGAATAAAATGACACTGTCAAGCTTTGCTTATTGATTGCGGTCTCCTGCACTTTTCCAACAGAATAGTTAGGATAATACTTTATGTTATGGAAATAATAAGTTTCGTTATTATATGTACATATATTATGTAAAAAAACATTTTGACATGAAGAAATTATTGTTTGTTTATGTTGTATTATACCTTACATGTATATTATGTTCTTTGTTATTCAGTTATATTTTATTTGGAAAAAATGCAGAAATAAAAAAAATCAAATCAAATCAAATAAGAGCTGTTGAATACTTTGAAAGATCTTATAAAACAATACAATTGAATGAAGTATGTATGTATGTACATCTTGGCCAAGTAGAGATGTTGTGGATACATTGTCAGACTATCCGGCTGCTGCACTGATGTCCTTTGGCAAGACATTAATCCATATTTGCCACTCTCCACCTACGTGTTAAATGGGTACTGGTAGAACCTTGAATGATGTGAGCACCGAAAACGTGGTCATGTTAAATATGTGTGCTATAAAGTATCCAATATTATTATCATTAGAAGTAGTAGACTCATAATATTAATATTGCTGACATTGGTAAGCAATGCAATGATCAAATAGAGCTTTTTAAGGATCTCATAAAGCAATAAAGTGAAGCAAACAGTGTCCCTGCAAATATTGGTATTTTATTTGATTGTCGAAGGGGGAGGGGAGAGCAGAAAATATGAAAAATAGGAATGATAAACTATGGAACTCTCTTAAACTCTAACAGAGCTATGGACGATCTCATGGAAATAATGAAACAAAATCAACTGCATCCTTTCTGAAAATGTTAAGTGATGTTTTTTTCTTATATTGAAAGATTATCGTGGCGGTGGTGGTGGGGCAGGGGGAGGGGAACAAAAAAGAAAACTACATTAGAAATTTAGAATGGTGAATAATAGAACTTTTGGAAGCTCCAAAAGAGTTGTAAAACCTAATACATGTACATTGTGTGTACTGTGTACAGTGTACATGTAGATATCATAAAACTAAATAATGAAACAAAATTAAATCTTGGCAATATTTAAAAGCAACGCTATTTTATGATCATATTGCTGAGCCACTGCGCGATATTTATAGTAAATCTCTTGCATCAGGAGTAGTCCAAGTCTCCAATACAAAGTGGCCAAAGATGTTCCATTACACAAAAAAGGGCCAGCTGATTCCATTGAAAATAATGAACCCATTGCCATTCATCCATATTTACGAAAATTTCTCAAAAAAATGATGTTTAAACAACTTCATAATTTATTATCAAAACATACATGTAATTCCTTAGATCCTGAGTAATTTGGTTTAAAAAAAACCCCATTCCATTTCTTTTATACATGATCTGATACGGTACATATATCTTACTGATTTTATATCACAACGTGACGGACATGTGCGCTATATAAGAAGCCACCATTATTATTATTATTATTATAATATCACAAGAATTTTAATTACAAAATTATATCCTTCTGGTATATCCCTTGATTGGTTCAAAAGTTATTTAATCGCAACACTATGATATGATCGATGGTATACAATCCATTTATATTTTATATACATGTAGATGGTGTTCTTCAAGGGTCTGTGCTTGGGCTATTGTTAATTTTGGTGTATTTATAATATATTTTCTTCAGGTAATTTAAAATTGTCATTAGAAACTTTAAGATTTGCACGACCACAACGTGGACTGCTACTTGTGACGTCCTTTTAAGGCACTGCCAGTGCCTTAGAAGGAAGTCACACATGACTACCAGTGCCTTAAAAGGACGTCACACGTAGCAGTCCACGCAAATCTAAAAGTCCCTATCGTTTGCTGATGATACAGCTCTGTTATTTTTTCACATATGTGCATGGCTCAGATCAAGGGTACACTTACAAAAATGTAGATTGAACACTGGGAAATTGTTCAATTATCCAAAACCATGAGACCCAGACACAAATTAGCATTTTTATATTAAAAAGTACCATTGGGGGAAGCTCCAAACAAGTTTTCAGCTTCATTGAGTTCAAATTAAAGATTTTAGAGCAATTTTATGATGAAAAAAGGCCTATTTTCAGCACTTTTAACGTTACATTCAAAACATGCACTAATTGGATACCATATTTTTACTAATGGATGCAAAACTTGTGATTTTTTTAAATCTTGATGTAGAATCTATGTAATAATTAACATTTCTGTTGAGTTAATTCCTATTATTTTACTTTCTTATTCCATTTACACGTGATACAATTTTTGTGATATGTTCATAACTGTGGTGTCCTGCAAATTTCAAATCTTACTAACTGAAGAATGGTGTATAAATAATTGATTTATTCACAAGCTTGCAATGTTATAATGTTTAGTTTCACTTTATCTTTGATTTCTAATCAGATCATTTCATTATGGGTCATGGTTTTAAAAATATTCAGATTTCTGAAAATGGAAAATGTTTGGTGTCCTGCAGTTATGAACATATCATGCAACAGAATCTATACAAAAACTTATTGTATTCTTTCAAAATGATAATGCAATGGTGTATATAGGTGAATGAAGAGCACTGATAACATTGGATTCCCCATTTTAACTTGTATGTGTGATTTAATCAACAATGAATGGACACCGAGTTATGTACGTGACGAGTTATGTACGTACACCATGTTTTTTTTTCTTCAATAAGACCCCCTATATTTAGTTATTTGTTATGGTAGGTAGTAAACAATGTATAAGACATACACACGTCTGATTTGGTGAGAAGAATATTACAAAATATTGCAGTTTGAGCTTTTTCATGTCATGTACATAACTAAGACACCGTTATGAAAAGACACCGAGTTATGTACGTTACTGCCAATCACAATTTGAAATAAATTATCATAAATGAATCAATTTATTTCTGTCAGCATGAATTGCACCCTTCTGCATTTTCATTTAAACAAACATTTATTGAATTTAAGGAACAAGAAGTTATAATTTGAATGTAAAACTACTTACTTTTGGTGTCCACAGTTATGTACGATTAAGTACAGAAATCTTACATTTCAGTCCTGAAATAGTAGTTTACAAACCATTTACACATTGCAAATTATGTTTCATTCAGGAAACACATCATTCCTTCAATTGAAGTCGATATTAGACTAATGCAAAACCATATCTGACAATAAGGCAAAGAGAAAGCATCTAGAGAATAAGATGTACTGTACATAACTCGGTGTCCATATTTGTTTTGGCCAAATTCTAATAACTAAATTGAAAAAAGTTGATATGGCAATGGTTTTAAGTTTTGTTTAGGGTATGTTTTAACATCTCATGTACTTTGTTGAGAAAAATTAAAATTATAAGAGAAATATCAGCATGAAGTGGACACCGAGTTATGTACGTAACATTTTTGATGATGTGATATTTGGCTACTGATTGCCGCTTAACGGCAATTTGTTAAGGTCTGATTTTTTAGCTATGTGTTGCATAATGTTTGCAGATTACAAAAATAATGTTGCCACAGTCTATAATTGACTTTTAAAATTCACCTCATATGTAACACTTTTGTGCCCTTGATCAGAGCCCTGCACACATAGATATAAATTTATTTGTCTCCAATCTAAACTCAGAGTTGATTAAATTACATATAAATGAATAGTGTCTAGACTGTAATAAGTTGTTCCTTGACTTCATGAATCACTCACATTACTCATTATATTTGCTCTAAAATTTCAAGAGGTGTTGGTAACTTGGTATCCTGTCACACTTCAAAAAAGTTTTACCAAAGTGTGTTTTATGTGTGTTGTACGTTACTGATGAGTGTTTTTTGTGTGAATAAGGTTGTGGTATAATAAGGTATTGGAATGACTTTGTACAGTATGTGGTTGTATGATTTTGCTTTTATTACTATTGCCTGTTGATTTATTTTTATTCAAATTTCATTCAAGATCAATTTATTTCTTAATATTTTTACAAGGTGCCTCCTTATAAGCTTTGCTTTATTAGGGGTCCTTCCAATGTATTATTTTGTATGTATTCATTATTGAAATCGAGTTGAATGGAACTGAATGTATTGGATCGTGGGGGAGAGGCGCAGCATAAAAAGAGAAAAACTATTGTGATAATGACAGAATGAGACAACACTGGAAAGATCCAGCTGTGGAAAACTATCTAGACTGTGAAGTGTGAAATGGAAAAATTCACTGCAAGGAGAGAACACCTTCATCTCACCCTTGAAAAGGGAAGTAACTATATTTTAATTTACATGTACCAGGTATCATTATTATATTTATTTTTTGAGGGGGGGGGGGGGGCAGTAGGTACATGTACCTAGATATTGATGTATGTCCAGCCTGTATTTATATGTACATGTACATCAGATTTAGTCATGTTTGTTTCCTGTCTGCCGCCGGATGGATGGTAAACTGATACTGGTACATTGTACATGTTCATGTAATTCTGAAGAAAACGCACACATTAAAAAAAGAAAAGAAAAAGAAAATCTACATAATACAAGTATAGTGACTTCAACTTTATGCATGTTCAGTGTTTCTATGCAAACCTGCCAACCATGCTGTCCTACAGGTACTGTATGTGTACTCTTGTTCTCCAAATGTTGAGAAATGTCCAGCTTTTGCTGCTTAGGATGGCTTAATAATTGACTTTGTATATTTTCTGTTATATATTTCTCTTGTCTGCCACTGTGGTGTGTTATCATAAGTTTTTAATGACTGCTGTGATTAATTAATTGAATACCCTTGAATGACAAAAAAAAATCTACACTGTATATGGCTTCAGTCTACCCATAGTTTGTCTATTCAAATTATCTCTGTTTATCTTTAGACATCAGATAGGTGTAAATTAGACTGAATGTCAAGTCAAGTCTAGAGGGGTCAGTATTTCAGTGTCTGGTCGATTTTGAATGATATCTCAAAGTCAAAATTTAATTCTAAATGCTGAATTGCATACTGCACACTCCAATGACCACAGTCACACAGCTTACTGAACATGTATACAACAGACTGACAATAAATCAAACAAAAGATTAAATTGCCCTGAATGGCCAGGATTTCATCATTCATTGACTGGATTGGAGTCTGTATTGTGGTGTGACTGGGTTTGATAGTTTGCGCAATTCTCTGAAAAATTCTGCTGGTGTTACTAAACTTGACTAATAGGGTACATCGTATTCAATTTTCATGAAGCCTACATTGTAGATGGATGTTAATGTTTTAGTCAGAATTACTTGTACTTGTACATTACACCCTTTGTCCAAATTGATTTCATGGCATATTTTTTTCTATAACTTTAGGGCCCAGATTAAAAGTCTTTTATTTCATTGACAGTGAGTTGGGCCCTATTCCATTTAGTATGGATGCTGGCTTTTTCAATTATTGTTTTATGATTTGAACTTTAATACCTACTAGTTACACCAAAGTTTCTTCTTAGTCAGTATATTTTTTTTCCTTAGAACATACATGTAGAAATGCAGGTCTCACATGTGATGTGGACACTGGACATGTAGTCATGTGACCAATTACATACCCATGCATCTACCGGTACTTCATTTGCATAATGTGCCCATGGCCAATTGAATGCTTGTCCTTCTGGGCGATTGATGAACAAATATTACAAGGTTGTTGGTCAGTGACCAAACTGTCTGAGTCTTTCATGTGGCCTCTTTTATTTTATTTTATTTTAAAAAAATATAGAATATACATGTAGAAGAATCAATACTATTCTGCTAGATAAAAACCTAACAATTGCAAAAATATTTTGTGCTGACGCTACATGTACATTGTAGCTACTGTTTGAATGCAAACAATTGAATCCACTTTGATTGGAAGCAGCCAGGCGAGGAAGATGAAGTACATCCTCATTCACAAAATACAGTTTGTTGTGTGATAGTTTTTGAAGGTGACCTTCACATAACCCTGTTAGTTGGGCTTTGATCGGATTGGAAAATCAGAGAGACACCCTCGCACCTGTGATCGGTATCAGCAACAAAAAAATTAAGTCTTGGGCTATCAAATGCTAAAAAAAATTCACAGCTGGGATTATTTTGTCATTTGGAATGCGGGCCGCCATCTTGGATTATAATCTAGGCATGCATTATAATCCAAGATGGCGGCTCGCATGTTTTGCCTCTTCTCTTAGACCAATATTATTAATTTCAAAGTTATGAAAATGCACTAAATACATGTATCAACAATAATGGTCTACAACAACTCCAAATGACAAAATAATCCCAGCTACAGTGTACATGTATGCATTTTTTTAAAGCATTTGATAGCCCAAAAATTTAAAATTTTCGGCATTAAAAAGAAAAGAAAAAAATTGTTTCGACGATCAGAAATTATCATCCGATCTCACCTGATCGGCCCGATCCGATGATCGGTTACAGGCCTACCTTCTACTCAGGGACAGTGTTCCCTGTTCTACCCAAGTCAGTAGACATTCATCAGAGCAAGGAAGATATCCTCCTTGATCAGAGTTAACACTTTCAGAAGCTCAAACCTTTATGAATTGATGGATACTAATTACATGTATACGTGACAGTTCATCATATTATTTTTTTGGGGGGGATTCGAAATGATATTTTTTGGCAGTAAAATGGTTTCTAATTCAAATGTAAACCAACAAAAGAGTAATTTAGATATTGGAGTAATAAGAAAAAGAGAAGAAAATAATTACAATCATGAAAAACTGAAATGAGCTTATCCATGATCACTTAAACATCAATTTCTTCTTATCAAAGATGATTAATTGTATAGCGCTCCTTCAACTTGTACTCACACTAATTTTTCTGTGACACATTGTGTCATTTGTGACATCAATACTGCTAAATTAAGTCCAAGATCAATTCATTTTAAAAATTAGCATTAACAATGAATGTATGAGCATTTTAAGGTTTCCAAAATGTTAATTAGGATACATGGTCACGTACACGTACAAGTTTTACGATGTGCATCCATGGGGAGTAGTGGAGTACGTGTACATTCTTCCAGTTGGGTTGAATTGTGGTAGGGTTTGATGAACAGACTCGGTCATAAGTGGGTAAGATTTAACCACTTCCTTCATTACTCACTGTCACCTTCTAGACCCACAATCTTTTTATCAATCGCAAAGTCATGAACTCTAACCTGTACGCAGGGCTGCACACTAATTTTAAGGGGTCTGGATTGAACGTTTTACAATTTCTACAGTATGCATGAGCCCCATGTAAACATTTCAAAATTGGAGGGGGGGGTGGTCCAGACTTGGATATTCAGCACCCATGTTTGTCTTTGGGGCCTGTTTAATAGTGTCAAGCCTTGTTTTATGATATGCAATGGCAAATGGCAATTTATTAGCATTTAATTCTGATTGCAGAGAGAGGGGGAAGCAGGGAAAAGATATAAGAGGGCTCAGGAAATGCCAAAAAGAGCCCCCAACAATTTGCATACAATTCAATGCAAAACAAATTAAATAGTGTTATTTTCATACAAGCAAGCCCCCCAAATTTTTTGATTATTGCTTGCGCTGGTGGGAAGATGAGGGATTGAGAGAGAGAGGGGGATAGGAGTGATTGCTTGAGAGAGAGAGAGAGAGAGAGAGAGAGAGAGAGAGAGAGAGGGGGGGGATGGGAGGGGAGTGGCAGAATTAAGAGAGGGGCAGAGAGAGAAGAAGTGGGGGGGGGCAGAAAGAGGTACATTGTACATTGTAGAGATGGAAAGGAATGAGTCAAGAAAATGAGGGAAACCAGGCATTATTGTGTTTTGTTTTATTGTGTATTAGGCCATTAAAACAAATATACATGTTTAGCGTCCCCGCCCGCTTCCTTTTTGGGGGCCGCCTCCTATTTTTTTTTATTTGTTATTTGTTATTTTTTTTATTTTTTTTTTGTTGAAATTTTGAAAAAAAAATTTGAATTT
The DNA here is from genome assembly GCA_035222895.1 of Strongylocentrotus droebachiensis. Classification (NCBI taxonomy): domain Eukaryota; kingdom Metazoa; phylum Echinodermata; class Echinoidea; order Camarodonta; family Strongylocentrotidae; genus Strongylocentrotus; species Strongylocentrotus droebachiensis. The sequence goes on from JAVYIG010009051.1 coordinate 13,315, forward strand.
TTTTTTTTGAAAGAAAAAAACATGAAAAACACTGCTAAAATGGCTCTATTTCTGATTTAAAAAAAAAAAAATAGCCGGCGGCCATCTTGAAAAAAAATTGCCCCGACTGTCAGGGAAAATGTACCGAGCGGCCATTTTGAAATAAAAAATAAAAAATAAAAAGGGCCCCCTCCTTCCTATTTTTCGAAAAAACAGGACGCTAAACATGTTTTTTTTTTTTATTTGGCCTTAAATTCAGATCACCTTTTCAGTGGGTTACAACTTACAAAGTGTTCTATTTAGTTTATACACTGTAGTACTGTATATGAAGAAAAGACCAACAAAAGTGTACATGTACATGGATATGGAGGATCATCCATCATTCCGAATCATGGCAATCACAGATGTACATGTACCTGTACATGTAGTTATGATAGACATGAAACCAGGGAAAGTATTGTGAAAGTGCATTGACCTTGGATAACTGGATCATGAGGAGTTGGAAGTGTTAGCCTATCAATTCAGACCCCTGTTATCATAACATCAGCGACCCTTGTTATCATGACGTTCGCCTATCATTTCAGACCCCTGTTTTCATAACATTAGTCCATCAATTCCGGCACTTGTTACAGAAGTATACAATACTAGAGAACAGAAATTTACATTAGATTGTACGAAAAGTCATTTTCCACAATGACAGTGTACAACTACTGCAGTAGTACACTACTGTATATTAGGGGTCCACAAATCATGGAACTTACAGCACTAGAAAACCAGAAATTAAAAAAAAAAGGAAAAACAAAGTAACCGCAACCACAGAAACACAAACAGGTACATGTGGCAGAAGTTTTGTCATTTACATGTAATCCTAGAATAGAGACCAGTGCTCATCAATGAAAAGTTTGTTCACCGTCATAAACAAGTTGATTGTCAATTCAACAATTGACGGAAATTGTGACCAAACATGTAACCATTAAAAGTAGGATACATGCATAAGTAGTTCAGGATGAACAAAAAAAGAAGGCCTTTATTTTTTGAATGTTACTAATTAACTTCATAACATATGAAAAACATTTCTTGCAAATTTGTAACTTAATGTATTATAGTTGAATTCTTTCAGTTGAAAATGAATTGTAGGTACTCTGTATTATTGATTCCTCTTTATGTGGTTCAGATACAGCTCACAGTCATTGCTTCTTTTTTTTTTTTACAGATTAAGAGTTCATAAGGATTACGGTATTTGCTTTAAAGTCCGAACTAAGCAAACAATAACAACCATTGTCCACCTCATAGATTCTGTGAAGTGTTTTGATCAAAGTTCTTCTTCGTGGAGATGTTTTCATTCTAGTTTGTATTTTGTTTATTATAAATTTACCTGTTGAGTTGTTTGTACATGTACAAGTGTTATTATGTTATTTGTTTCACTATACAACTTTCTTGTGTGTATTTAGGGGGTCAATGCTCTGTCTCTCCTGAATCATGTCAACTCTTACATGTACTTGTTAATGAATGATTGTGAAATACCGGTACCAGGATTCAAATGAAATCTTTGGTACTGTGCCAGTATTGTGATGGAATTCTCAAATTTTGCAAATATTTGTTTGGTGGTATATACTAGGTATATACCTACTCAACAAGCTACTTGACTCTGTTGACAAGTTAAAGCTCGGATGGTACAATTTTTGTGAACCAAGATAAACTTAAGCAAAGATAAACTATTGAATAGTACAGCAGATATTAATACATATATATAGATTGCCATTATGCCTTTACTTCATTGTATATAATCAATGAAACTTGTTTTTAAAAATTGTGTGTATCGATTCGTTTATCAATAGATTTACATTTTAAGAAAGAAGTGCATTTGTCAGAAATTAAGAATGCAATGTGTTTGCTGCATATATGGAGAATGGGGATGGGTTGGTAGGCATGCAAAGTGATGGAAGTTTTTCTTGATTGTTGTTTGCAATACAAAGTAGTATTGAAGTGTAATGATAATGTTTTTCACTTTTTTAATATTTCTTTTCCCCTTTTTTTTCTTTTCCCTTTTTCTTTTCCCTTTCATATATTTCTTTGTCTCACTCTATCCTTTCCTGATACCATTTTCTCTTCTTTCTCATCTTTATTTTCTCTTTCGTTTTCCCATCTCTCTTACCCCTTCTCTCTCTCCACTCCTATTCTCTCTTGTCTCTTTCTCTCTTGCTCATTACTCCCTACGCGTACACTTGTATATCCTTCTCTATCTCTCCCCCTCTCTCTCCTTGCAACTTCTTTCTCTCCCTCCCTCCTATCACATATCACAGGACTTGGTACCAGAGCTTGCCCAATTCAAGATGTCTCCTCCACCCCAGACCATGGATGGCTCATCAGATATCAAGCGTCCATTCATTGGTCGCTGCTGTACACAATGCACACAACTCAGCAGGGTAAGAATCTTATATTAATTTCAGCAAAAAGAGAAAAATCATGCTTTGTTATTTTGTTGTTGCGATGTACAAGACTTGAATTGTAGCTGATTCTATAAGGGAGACCAAGTAATAGATTAGTATTGTGCTAAGCAAGTTTATTTTAACCCATTAATGTGTGACGACAACGGTTGCTGATAATGGCGGTGGTGATGCTGCTGCTACCCCAACTACTACCACTTCTACTACTGCTGCTACTACTATTGTTTACATTGACTTTGTCTGCAACTGATGCTACATGTACTGTATGCAGACTTACATTAAGATGCGCAGCAATACACAGAAGGCCTGTCTTCATCAGCTCAAGTTTGCCATATAGCCCGCTATTTTCAGACTCAGGATATTATCCCAAAGCTCGAAAATCGCGTCTTCACCAGACCCACACGCTCATCACAAACTAGCTTGGACAGGCACAAATTAGCCTGCTATTTCCCAAATAGCGGGATATTTTGGAAACAAGGCCAAGATATCTCTGGGTATTTTCTCTACCAAATATCCTGCTGATTGCAACTGCGGGCTGATGAAGACACAATAACTGGTTAATTTGAGATCGGGATAGTTGAAATAGCTGGTTATTTGGCAACTCAAGCTGGTGAAGGCAGGCCTAGTGTGCACTCCAAGAAGATTTATTGTTTTAATACATACTACACAATGTAGTTCAATGTTTCAAGGTAACTAGCCACAAACATCTGTGTTTCAATGCCTACTGACGCATATCAATCTCCATCTAGGCGACAGTGTAATATCAATATGATACATGTGATGATTGATAAGCCGTGCTATTTGACCCAGTCACCCCTGGTTAACATGGTCAAGTGATGAAAGCATTTCCACTGGACTGGTCAGTGCATTCTGAACAAGTGCATGACCTGTATCAGCTGACCATGAAAGGGGCACTAATCTGAGTATTACTGGTGGCATTGACCTACATGTACATTTCCTCTTTCTGAATTGTAGTTCTCTGATTCATACTCACCTGCATATACATGTATGTCCACCATCAGTCTAATTACTGTACATAAGTTTTTTTTTTTTTTAATTTATATGTTTTATTGATCATTCATAATCACATTTTTACAAACAATTACTGTACATAAGTTTGAAATTGTTTGTATTTTTTATAAAAATCATTTATTTACGTTTAGGTCTTCATTGTTTGACTCAGCAAATGTACACATGTACAAATTTACATTGATGACAACTTTTAGTAGAGACGAACCCTACAGTCTTCACAATTCCATTACTTGTCAACCATGTGAGACACTGGTCCTCATTCCTTAAAGGAAACCAAACCCCAAGAAATGACTTTACTTATTCTGAGAGATCTTTATATTATTGCCCATTAGTATACACGATTCTCCTCCAAAATGTATGAGAAAGGTACATGTATAAAGCAAGAATAATGTAGTTTCTCAGCACGACATGGGCATCGCCATTTTCTTGATAACGTAACGTACTATGCGAAGTCGTTTATCAAGTAAATGTATTCAAATGTATGGATGCTCTTCTGTGGTGAAGGTTTCTCATAAATGAAATATATTTGTCAACTACTATAGTGTAGTATTTATAAATGAATGTAGTTACATTTGTTTCCCTGTTAATTAGTTTTCACCCAATATAATTTCTATCTTCTCAGTTATGAATTTTCCTCATTGAAAATTAAAGGTTTCGTTATTGATTTAAAAATTATTTCCAACTAAGGCTTGGTGCATTATACATGTAAAACTTCAACTGGTACGTCACATTTTTAAGAAAATGGCTGCGCCCATGTCATGCTAAAAGGCATCACATCATGCCAGGAATATCTTCATTTATATATCTCTTGTACATTTTTTAAAGGAATATTACACATCAAAGGGCAGGAATAAATCTCATTTTTCAGAATACCTACACTTATTCTTTGGGGTTAGGTTTCCTTTAACCCGTTGACTCCTGAATTCTCGCATTCCTGCAATCCGTAATACAGGAGCCACCCATTTCAAAGTGAATAGAGACTTTCTGGAACTACATAATGATAATATCAATAATAGTTTCTTTATTCAAGGGGGGGGGGGGGGCTGCATATTTGATTATCATCATTTTTATGTAGGCAATCATTAATTGACCCTTTGCTCAGCTGTGGCCCAAATAGTTACCACGACTTACGGTACATTAAAGCTTCACCTGTTAAAAGATTTCAGGTTTCTGTTGCAATGGAGAGCTCACAATTTGAGCACTCCACTTTCCAATACTTGAATATTTAGTGTTGTGTTTAAAAGGGCCAGTTCTTTCTTTCAAATTTGGAGCAAGTGAAATTCATGTTCTACCAAATGACGAGTTGGGCTTGTGTGTGAATGAGCACCCTGGATGAGGATAAGATGTATATGTATACAGTTTTTAGTTTATTAAATTGGCAACAGCATTTACAATGTTAACTTTTGAGTTCAGTGCTTACAGTCTAGACATTTAAGGTCGTTTGAGAAGATTTATCAAAGTGTAAAACTTTTATTTGATGATGCAAGCAAGATCATTGTAAAGTCAAATTACTTAGCTACTTGTACAGGTACATGTATGTTTAGGTTGGCATTGGTGATATTGCTGACTTTGACAGTCAACATGAGGCTTGTTGATTATCAGATTATCTTAACCTCATTGCCATTACAATGTACATACATTTAAGTTGCAAGGTCACCTGAAGCAGAGAGAGAGAGAGAATGAGAGAGAATAAGAGAGAGAGACAGCATGAGAGAGAGAGAGAGGGAGGGAGGGAGAGAGAGAGAGAGAGAGAGAGAGAGAGAGAGAGAATATGAGAGAAAGAGAGCATGAGAGCATAACATACATGTAGAGAACATAACAAGAATACATTTCTGTAACAATGTTTTACGTATATATGTAGATCTCAGTAAATAATTTATTTTTTATTTTTTAAGTAACTTCACAATATATTATTCTCATGTTATGACCTTCAAGACAAGTTTTTTTTTTTTTTTAAAGAAATATTAGGGCATGTCAAGCTTCATATACATTGATTGTACATGTATGTTTTTTTATGACATGCTCCAAAACTGAGTTAAAATATTCGTCATACAAAGGAAAGATCATTTGATAAAACAAACGGCCAAGAATTTAACACAAAGTTTTGCAGGAGCAAATGTTGGATATTTTTTAGATGAGCAAGAAATGTATATGTTGTAAAAATATTTCTTTGTTTACAGGAGATATTTTATGCTTTATACTTACATGGTATTTACCTTGTCTGTTGTTGGTGTTGTAGGAGATGTTCTACAATGATGACATACCTCATATGGGTCTGAGGAACATCCTAAAAATGTCGACCCCTCCCAGGTAAGATCTGCATAAACATCATTTTTCGTGGCACTAGGCAAGATTTTTGTCCTTTAACACTAAAAGGTGGGGAGGGGGGGGGGGGATCAAACCCCTTGGACATGTGCTGCGATCGATTTTTTTTGTTGTTCTTTTTGTCCTGCAAGATTTCATGATGTTATTTTAAAATCTGACTTGAATCAAAAGTGAGAAAGCAGGGAAAAGATGTCACAAGTTTATATAAAGAATGAAGAAAGATCAAAAGATTACAAAAATTAAGAAAAGAGTACAATTGTGATGTGAGTGTCAAAGTGGAGGAGGGGAAGAAGGAGAATCATTATATTGATATTACCTTTGGACAGATGGAAAATACAACACTGACGATTGGTGAAAGCAATATAGACCAATCTTTCATGTCAACTATTTCTATTTCTCAACATTTACAGACATGAAAATTCAGCTTCTTCATAATCAGCCTTACTTTACATGTTTTTGATGAATGTTGTTATAACTCTCTTCTATTCAGAGCTGGTTTGCTGTTCAGATACTTCCCACATGTTGACCATGCCTTGTTCAGAGCAGTCAACCATTCCTACCCCTCTGTACCAGATGTCTCACAAAGAGTGTTGGAGAACCAAAGGTAAATACTCCCTGAAACAAAAGTTGATATACTACAAACAAACAAACAATGAATTAATCATGACAGGGTCCTTTTAGCGTTGGCCATATGTCATTGGATTTCAGTGTATTTTCACTCAGCAAGGTTGAATGAATGAACGAATATTTCAGATATGCATTTGACATTGTCAACTAGTGTTACTTTCATATATATGCAAAAAGTGAGAGTGGTGCAAAGTTCATGTATGTAAACTCGTTTTTGATATATCATGCCCTCTGGTATGGGAAATTGGAGGGAGGGAGGGAGAGAGATAGAGAGAGAGAGGGAGAGAAAGGAAGAGGGAGAGACACAGACAGAAAGATAAAGAGACAGACGGAAAGATAGAGAAAGAGACAGACAGAAAGATAGAGAAAGGGAGAGAGGGGGGGGGGGAAGAAAAATGGGTGGGGAGAGGGAAAAAAGGGGAGGGGGAAATGACCTAAGGATTAGATTATACTGCTGTGAAATTCCTTGGATATATGAATTGAAACAAATATTTGGATAAATATCTTTTCAATACTGTTGTTCCATTTTTCCATTTTGTTTTCAGAGTTCAGCTTGCTGTTCATAAAAGTGCAATGTCAGATAGTGAAGGTATGTACACTGATCTTCTAAGGGAAACTATTTCATTGTGATTATTATTGATTACAATACAGATAATTTGTTTAAAGGTAATACAAAGTTTTGGAAATTTTGAAAATTGACTGGATATTGATTCTTTACAATTTTGATATATTTGGATGCCCCTGTGGATGTATTATAAGCACCAGGAAACTTAGCCCCTAAAACTCTTCTGCTTTTGAGATAACCAAATTCATGACCCCATACCAAAACTTTATATTACCTTAATACCCTTATCAATAACAAGCATCAGCACAATTTATTTTAATTTTGAGCAATGCAAATATGCATACCTATTTGGCTTAATTAGCTTCATTTTAGGAAAAAGATAGCATTTCCTTTATCTTCAGGATGCAAGTCATTCGACAGATAGCATGAACATGTGTGGCTTGACATCTGAATGGGGTATATTACTTAAAGATAAAGATCAGTTCTGGTAATGCGATTGCATTGTGAAAGAAACGTTGTGGAATCGATCAGAAAAGGTTGATCATCTAGCATATGTGTGTACTGCAAGGTTCTGGAATCATCAAAATAATAAAAAATGTGGCCCAGTCTTGGTAAAGTTACAAGCACTGTACACAGAAAGGTGTATATGGGACTACGCACACGTGCGCGACATGTGCGTAATATCTATCACGTCCAAATAGATTAACTAATTTACCAAATATATTTATAAGTAGGCGGCTTCTCGGCAAAATTTGTATCATCATGTATTAGTCAAAACATATTCTTTCACACGATTGGTAATAAGAGCTACCATTTCATTTTTTTGAGAGGGTGGCGTTTCCAAAACTGGTCTTTACCTTTAATAAAAACAATATATATAATTTATAATGTGCCAACTCTACATGAATCTATATACTTCCTGTTTATCATAGGTCGTATAGACTCAGAGAACGAGTACCAGAGAGCAGCGGAGAGACACAGAAGGAGAGCGATGAATGTCCTGAGACATATGGCAGCAACGATATCAAATTCACTCATCAGGTATGGGTCTATTCAATATACTGGTCATTCATTGTACTCCAAGCCTCGTTCACACGTAAGGCAGTTAACCACCCGGGGGGGAAAAGACAATAGCAAGACAAACACCATTTTACATGCATATGAATGGGACTCGATAGAACAAAGGCCTCTACTTGCACACTGTGAGTTGTGTGTTATCCAGGTTTTTTTTACATGGTATGCGCTAGTTACTATAATCAATTAATCATGTGATTTTTTAAAAAGGCATTTCACCTTGAAATATGATCAATGCTGTACCCTGAAGTTCCCATAGTGCGAGAGGAGTGTATACGTGGACACAAAGATCATTGAAAAGGCCTGTCTTCACTAGCTCGAGATTGCCAAATCTTCACTAGCTCGAGATTGTCAAATATCCCGCTATTTGAACTATCCCGATCGCAAACTATCCAGCTAATTTGCGTCTTCATCAGCCCGAAGTTGCAATTAGCGGGATATTTAGTCGGGATTGTCATCCCAAGATATCTTGGGATAGTTTGCAAAATATCCAGCTACTTGTCCGATGCGTCTTCACCAGACCGAAGACTCGCACTGTGCGCGAACGCTTTGCAAAATATCTCGAGCTAATTTCTCAAGGTCGAGTTTGAAGTTTCGAGGTCGAATCTCGAGCTGATGAAGACGCGATTTGTAACTTCAGGATTATTTCCCAAATCAGAAATAGCGGGCTATTTGACAATCTCGAGATGATGAAGACGCGCCTACTGTGTAACTTGAGGTAATCTACACCGATAGAAGATAAAGTTTATTTTGGCTGTAAACCAAGCTTTTAAAAATCCCATTGTGATAGTATTCAGGTTTCACTTTAATATTTAAAGGGAAATGATAACCAAATTAGAAAATTAGACTTATAAGCAGAGAAACATAAAGACAGCTCCAAAGAATTTATTTTGGCCTTTAGTTCCGATGATTGGTTTTTTAGAGTAATACTCTTGCTAAGTTTTTCCATTATTATCTTGGAAGCTTTCTATTTTGGAGTCAATATACGGAAATCCGGCAACTTGAATTTAGATTATATGTAATTCAGTATTCTGAAATGCTCCTTGATGCTTTGAACAAACTTTAATACACAATGAGATTTCATGTATAAGCCATTGCTACCAATTTAAGGCTGAGTGATTACCCATTAAAATGCATCTAGAGATTGTAAGCATTATAGCGAGTTGATATACTATGACAGCTAGGGTCTTATGGGGAAAATCTCTTTGGTACACACGACCCTAGGGGAGTACTTGTGATGACAAGTTTATAGCGTAATCCATTGTTTAAATGGACTGAATCACACTGTTTCAGAAGCTTGGTTATTTACTCTGTGACCCCAATCGTTGACTCCTTGCATTGTTGTAATTGGGGTATTCAGAGATTGCAGTAATCTAAAGCCTGCATAGGTTAAAGCTCATCACTTATATGTTATTACTTTTATCAAGGTAGCAATTATTCTTTAGATTTTTATGTTTTTAAGGAAGGAGGGACTAGTCAAGTTCCAATGTGAGCATACTAATGAAATTATGCATCATACAACATTGGAACTTAAGTTTCGTACAATTACTTACTTGATGCAAATTTATAGGGCTGATCATCCCAACTGTCAATACTGATAAAGTTAGCTTGTGTGTCCTGCAAATAGACCGTTCACATTATTTGATTTTTTTCGTGGTTTTAAACTCCACTTCACTCTGAAAGTCTCAATTCAATTATTCAGCCTTTATAGGCAAGGCTTGTACCCTCAGAATTGTGTAATTTCTACATAGGGGTGAATGCATATTGACCCCGCCCCCCCCCCCCCCCCCAAAAAAAAGAAAGTCAATCCGGACCCCCAACAACCATAGTCAGTGTGGAGCCCTTGCCTTAGGCCTGCTTGATGACATAAACCGCCTCACATGAACCGCCTCACAAAATATCAGAAAATTAAAGCAATATGTACATAGGACAGCGAAACAATTGAGAAATCCACACTTTTTAAAACATTTGCTAAAGGAGCCCCAGCAAACTTAAAAGTGTTTTTACACTGACTAACGTACAAATCAGTGATTAAGTGTACAGGCCTGCTCATTTGACAGATTTGTTTGCTCCTGAAACATTTGCCTCTCGCCATTTTTAACAGTACAATTCATGTGAACATAACACCTTGAGGGGAGGAGGAGGAGGAGGAGGTAGGATTGAAGTGGTATAATGCCTCATGTGGGAACGAACATGTATTATTTAAAGACACAAATGAAGAACCTGCTATGAGTTAATTTTTAAAGTCTAACTGTGTGTTGGGTACTGAAGCAATTATCAGTATAGGTTAGTTTTGAATTGGTGATAACAAGTGTTGATTCCTGACAAGCAAAGTGGATTTTATCTGAGATAAGTTGTTCCATTGTTGACATGTATGGACTCTTTAGATCAATAAGAGTATGTGATAATTGAATTCCATGAACAAAGACTTCAACACTTGTACAGCTGGAGTCGTACATTAAGTCTGTGGTTCTGAGTACAGAATGAGCATTTTAGGACATTTTCCCCCCTTTTTTCTGATACGATGGATGAGAAAGCTATACAAATATCCAATATCATTATGCCTTTGTCTTTAATTCTGGTATTATAGAAGTTTTATAAGTGTTTGGTACTTATTAAACACTCTTGTCCTCTTTATTTATCTTCTCTCCCTCCCTCTCTCTCTCTCTCTCTCTCTCTCCCTTACAGGCTTACAGGGTGGTTGCTACTCAAGATCTTAGGACTGTTCTTGATTGGTGTACAGGTTCATGAGGGTCAGCTCAACATGGTCAGACAAGCAGCAGAGGTCAGTTTATTAACGAGGAGGTCAAACTCTGTCGTTGAGTTGATGTTGATATGAGTAGAAAAATTGGTCAAAACTTCTTTCTATATTCAGCAGAAAAGATACTGTTTCAGTTCCCGATGAAAGGAAGAGTGTATGGTTATACAGGAAAAAGAAAGAGAAAAAAATGAGGCGATCAACTATATTTTATTCTGTAATTTTTCACTTGGCTTTTTAAGGTTTTAGTAAATATCTATTCTTGAAATACTGTACTTTAGTTGAATTAATTGTTATACAAGTAGAAGAAAAATGATCCAAACGAATCATTTGCATTAGTAGAGGTATTGATAGAATATATTTCTTGTTTTAACTGTACTTCAACATGTACTTCATTTTGTACTAGGTGTAGTGCTTTGAGAGACATTTTGTAATTAGTCTGAATGCTCAAACAATACAGTTCTAAAGTGTAACATCATACTAGCCAAGTTGTCAAGGTTGCTGTTTCCAAACAATTCTGTTCTAAAACAATGGCATGGTGATCACGGAACCAGTAACCTGGACGACGAGCAAATATGAGGTTAGCACATTGGTTCTCTATAGGTGGACAGTACTACTTACACAGGATGTAACAGAATGTAAGGATAATGTTCTTGTTTGATATTTTCAGAGTGGAGTTCCTGTCATCATAGTTCCTCTCCATCGGAGTCATCTAGACTACATCCTTCTATCCTTCATCTTTCATCTCACTGGTATCAAGCTTCCATTCGTTGCCGCCGGAGACAACCTCAACTTACCTGTCTTTGGGTGAGTATCATTCTTTCTTTTGTATTGAGAACAGCATGATGATATCAAGTTTCAAGTTTATTTGTTTCACATTTCACCCCAAAAAAAGAATTCACATAATTGACAAAATTAGAACATAATATGAAATATACTGAAAGTGTCACATTATATAATAAATTCTTTGAAAAGACGTTGAAATTAATTGTATTGATTAGAAGGTTATAAAGGGTGAAATTTGAGGAACCTATATAGTTATTTGCCTTAGTTTTTATTAATAAGGCAAATAAAATGTACGTACATTGAATCAAATTGCAAGGGATGGGGTAATTATTTATTATTTCTGCTGAACTTTGGAACAAACTACCTTTACATGTCAAAAACTGTTAGACTGTCAACCAATTCAAAACTTTTCTTAAGGACACATTTATTCAAAATTGCTTTTGATGATTAACTTACTCTGTTCACGTTGATGTATATTTCATATGTATTTTAATTTGTAGATTTATTGGTAATTTTTTTGTTTGATATATAATTTTTTTGTCATCGTATTTTGTTTGTTATAGCTAGAGTTACACGCTTAAAGACTTAGTTGGAAAGTGCTTTATGAGCACCGTTTTATTAGTATTATTATTTTATTTTATTTTATTTTTTTTGTAGGTGATAGGATAGTAAGCATTTGAAATGCATTATCATTCAAGTTACATTATTCTTAAGTGTAGAGGGAATAAGTGCCCCAAATCTAAACAGAAAATCATGCAGACAAAACAAATGAGTTTTATCAGATGTTGATCTCTTACTCTCTTCCTGTTTGCCATTTCTGTTTCCTTATCAGCCAGTTTCTTCTAAACCACTTAGAGGCAATTTGCAATCTGCTGTATATAAATATTTTATTATTATTATAATTATTTGTTTTTCTTGTGCATTTGTATTCTTCTGTTAGGTTGTAATTCTATATTATAACTATATTGGGGCTGACAATTTCAATGTTTACATTTACCGGGTAGTAAATATTTAGTTGTTTTGTTTTCCTTTAGATCGTGCCTGAGAAGACTTGGGGCGTTTTTCATCAAGAGAAAACTAGACAAAGAGATAGGCAAGAAAGATTGGGTGTACAGGTCTACATTACATACAGTAAGTCTGAGAGTTTGAATTGCATCACAGTATGTTGCAAGATGAGTGCTTTACTGCCAGGATATACAGTCAAACCTGCTTTGGCGACCACCTGTAAAGAAAGATCACCTGTCTACAGAGACCACATTTTTTGTTTTCGTTGAAAATGGTTTCTCATTGAAACATGTACTAAAGAAACCTGTACATGAAGACCACCTGCCTATAAAGACCAATTTTTTTAATCTCATGGGTGGTCTTTAAAAACAGGTTTTCTGTATTTATACAAACGTATGTTGAGCATTGAAGTTGTTATGCATGAAGGTCGTAAAATTCGCAATTCACTATTTCCTACAAAGTGGAAAGAACATTTAAATATTTTTCTTTTGACCATCTTTAACCATGATTATACAATGTTTTGGAACATCTATTTTCACATTTACTACGATATTTTTTACAATATCCTGTCAAATAGCTTCACTGTTTTTTCTTTTCTCTCTTTCTCTCTCTTCTCAGTATATGGAAGAGATACTGAGAGATGGTCAGAACATGGAGTTCTTCATTGGTAAGTTCTCTTGTCATTGATTGTTTGCAAAATCCGTTCTTTTTTCTGTTTTAGTTGTGAAAATTTGATGTATTTACAGCATGAGTTGTCAACTGTAATGATTGAATACAGAACAATTTGCCATTGGTTTTACTCTGAACACAAAACTGATATGACTTGAGAAGTTTGTAAGATTTTATCAAATTACAACGTAAGAAAAACGTGGCATAACACAAGCATGACAGTTTGCAGTACAGTTTGTGGCCACGAAAGAACACTGTTTACATGAGTTGTTGATCCATTCTTTACTTCTTTACATGTTTTTACCTTAAAATGTGAAGATAAGCAGTCAAGTATTTGTTTTGGGGTTTGGCTTTTATCAAGAATTCATACGATTGATGAGAAGTTTTAAGATGTTTCGCAATATTGAAATTGATTACTGTGTCTAATTTTGTATCTAGAGGGAGGAAGGTCGAGAAGTGGCAAAGCACTTGCACCAAAGGGAGGACTCCTCTCATGTGTTGTAGATGCCTACAGGGATGGTGAGTATAATGAAAACACTGCCTCCCTTTATCGTGAGGATAGACATGAGACTTGAACAGGGCTTAAAAATTAATGACACTGGTATCCATTTGATCATTCCTAATAAACAAGATATTATATTCCTTTGATTAAATCACAATTAATTTTGTCTACATAATCTTTATTTGTTGCATATTTTAACAGTCCAGTTTCGCTCCTAGATTTGTTATTGAAGTCCTTATTTGTGCTCATTATTTAATAATAATAATAATAATAATAATCTTTTAAAGTCCACTCCAAATTTTATTAAGTTAAACCGAAAATGGAAATTCTTTTTGCCCAATTGATCGCCTTTTAGCAGCGCGAGATCGACGTTGCTCTATCCCGTATTGTTGAACGCCAAACAAGATAGCAGCAACTCCCGTCTTTTAACTTATCTTGAAATAGACATACAGAAAAGGAAAAAATAGGGGTACACAAGTTTAGTCTAGGGATATTTTTTTTCTTATTTGCCTCAGAGGATTTATTAGGTATACATGGTTTACATTAAAAGATACAATGATACAAATCAAACTTACATAATCACAAAAGCATCATACTTGGGGAGTCTAGGGATATATTACCTCTTGTCATCCTGATGTGCAATAAAACGAATTGAATTGAATTGAAAATTGAATTGATTATTGTTGCAGACATCATCCCTGATGCGTACATCATTCCTGCCTCCTTCAGTTATGAGAAGATACTGGACGGTAGCTTCAGCAAGGAGCAGATGGTGAGAATATTTATCTACCTTTTTTATTTCTGTTCATATATATCATGATAATAGGCATTTATATAGCGCCGTCTATCGAGACAATTCTTTTATGAGGCGCACAAATTAATTATAACCCCGGCTTTAGCCTAGCTGCCATTACGGCGCTCTATCATTTCAAGGAATTGTTTCCTGCCAGGTACCCATTTACCTCACCTGGGTCGAGTGTGGCAAATGTATTTTAATGCCTTGCCAAAGGAAATTAGGGCCGTGTCGGGGATCAAACCATTACCTTTGAATTTTAAGTCAAGCGCTTAAACCACTCGACTACGACACTTCATGTACAATTTTAGGTGTTTATCCGACGTGCAGATGTAATTTTAGGGAAAGTCTGAATAAAAAAGTTGCAATAAATAAAAAATGCACCTAAAAGCGAAATCTAGAGAATAACTTGATTATATGGAAGTCACAGATAGAACTTCACGTCAAGTGTCAAATGCAGAAGGCATATTTGTGCTATTTCATCTCATGAGGAATTAAACAAATTGGTGTGATTGCATACAACATTTCCCTCTCCTGGCATAGATATGTATGTCGGCCTTTTATTTGTTTTATTGATTTATGTCAAAAGAGTAAGAAAAAGATGTAGATCCCAGTGATAGAGTGATATAAATGGAGAGGTGTCATGGTCTAGCGGATACGTCACCGGACTGAGTATCACAAAATGTAACACCAATGTCTTATGGCAAGACATTAATCTACATTTCCCATTCTCCACCCAGGTGTTAAAGGTAAAGACCAGTAATGGTCATGCAATTGCATTGTGAAAGAAACGTTGTGGAATCGATCAGAAAAGGTCGATCATCTAGCATCTAGCATCTGCAAGGTTCTGGAATCATCAAAATGATAAGAAATTTGGCCCATTCTTTGTAAAGTTACAAGCACTATACACAGAAAGATGTATATGGGACTACCCTATCTCTCTCACCAGACCATGAGAGAAATAAATTTACCAAATATATGAATTAGTAGGCGGTTTCCCGGCAAATTTTTTATCATCATGTATTAATCAAAACATATTCTTTCACATGATTGGTAATGAGAGCTTCCATTTCATTTTTTGAAATTGGGGCGTTGCCAATACTGGTCTTTACCTTTAAATGAGTACCGGTAGGAAGGAATAGTAACCACTGAAATTAGTAGCCTAGCAGAGCCGGGGTAATATTGGAGTGCCTTGAGCATCTTGCATGGTGGATATGTCGGATATAGAAATATGAAATATTATCATAATTATTATTATTACTGAAGTTGAGGATAATTTTATCTCATCTTGCGCTTTCATCAATTGAAGTTATCTTTGATTTTGTTTTATTTACCAGGGGATGCCAAAGAAGAAAGAAACATTCTTCAATGCAGTTTCAGGAATCTGGACTGTTTTATCCAGTGGCTTTGGGAATGTCAGAGTGGACTTTGCTCAGCCTTTCTCATTAAAGGTAAATTGATATATATTGGTACTTAATTATCTTAACCCGTTGCCTACAGGAAGTAGGTTCCTGTGTCCCTGTACGAAGCCTATGGAACTAAAAGAATTCAATTGTCGATGGATTAACCTGAATTTGTAAAGTTCATTTCATACTGTCTAACATACTTTCCTACATGTGTCTACTGTGTGTATCACAGAGCATTTGCTAGATAATGTTAACACTTGAAGATACTCAATTCGATCCTTGAATGCATTCTTTTATAATCAGAATTCCCTCTGAGGCTGTTAAAGGAAGCCGAGAATACCATCTGTATGTTCAATAGTGGGAGCTCATTTTCTTGATCGTTGGAAAAAGCCTCTTTTGAATTAAAATTTTTAGATTAAAATTCATAATGCCTGTTTTGTCAAAATCTTATGAGAGAAAATTGAATAACAAAATGTATAGTTTTGGAAAGGAAACTGTAGATTTTCCATGATGTCTTTTTGCATTGCAGGAATACCTAGGCTCCCCACCCCTTCCCACAGCTCTCAACAGCGACCTTTCAAGGGTCACACCCAAGTGCAAACCTCGTCTGCAGAAGGCCGTTAGTGACCATTCTCTGTATGGGACAGACGTGGTGATTGAGGATCAGAGACAACTCATCAGGGGTCTGGGAGAGCATATCGTTTATGGTAAGGGCGTCTGAAAATCTACTTTTATCAATTTAGTGAAATACATATCCATGGCAGATTAAGTTAAAGGTATAGACCAGTTCTGGTCATGCGATTCCAGTGTGAAAGAAACGTTGTGGAATGGATAAGAAAGGTTGATCATCTAGCATAGTATTGGTGTGCACTGCAATGTTCTGGAATCATCAAAAGGATAAGAAATTTGGCCCAGTCTTGGTAAAGTTACAAGGACTGTACACAGAAAGATGTATATGGGACTACCCTATATCTATCCAGTCTGGATATTACCAAATAAATCAATTAGTAGGCAATTTCCCAGCAAAATTTGTGTCATCACGTATTAGTCAAAACATATTCTTTCACATGATTGGTAATAAGAGCTTCAATTTCATTTTTTGAGAGGGTGTCATTTCCAAAACTGGTCTTTACCTTTAAGGCAAGATTATTGGCTACTCGCTAATGCTGACATTGTCAAGCACATCCTTGAAAAGCGCAAATATTGTGACATATGTTGGCAAAATATTGCATGAGTGACGTACGACATTCAGTTGTGTCTTACAAGTGGAACCAAGGATACAGTCTGGAGACTTGCGATTTATTAGGTGAATAGACGTTCATGGGGAAAATATGATGATTATTTGTTTACCAGTGGCTTCATCAGCATCAATGCTGTTCTTCCTGAGGGCCCTGCAATTATTAGTACCCTAGCAATTGCCAGGAACCCATTTACACCTGGGATGAGGGTGGCAAATGTGAATTTACGTCTTGACTATACGACACCTCCACAATGTGTGAACTTGTGAATCATTGTAGAAAGTATTGCATACCGTATTTGCCGGCGATAACGCCTCAGCGCCGTATAGGCCGCACCCCCGATTTTGACATTTTTAAAAAAAGAAGAAAAAAAAAATATTTTGCCAAAGTCGGGACTCGATCTCTTGCATACAAATGTTGATGTGACTAAAATCACCGCCTTAAACCGCTCGGCCATCACGCACTGATACCATACACTGCTGTTTTCTGTGATGTAGTCATTGAAATGGATTGAAAATGGCGACTTCGCGTGCTGGATGCTTCGCGGTAGGTCCGTTAAACGGGCCCTTCTTTTACTTTTGCAATGCATTGGCACGAACTTAGATCAAAATCTATCGGCAGATGTTGTTTTTAGAAGTTTAATTTCGTCTTCATGTCAACAATGCAAGATAAAATTGTCGGTAAGATGTGTGGAAATGTATAGTTGTTGTACCGTTCGTAGATCTACTCCCATATGTACAAATTCGTGCTGGTTTTGACTCTTTTTTATGCCTCCGCCACCGAAGGTGGTGCCGGAGGCATCATGTTTTCGGGTTGTCCGTCCGTCCGTCCGTCCGTCCGTCCCGTTTGACCGTTATCACAATATCTCAAGAACCATTTAAGATTTAAACTTGAGACTCGGGAATAGTATTTATCACCATAGGAAGACGATCTGATTAGATTTTGGAGTACGTAGGTCAAAGGTCACAGGTCACAGAGGTCAACTTATGAAATTCCTTGTATTGAGTTTGTTAGCGCGATATCTCAAGAACCATTTGAGATTTAAACTTCAAACTTAAGGATAGTATGTATCACCATAGGAAGACGATCTGATTAGATTTTGGAGCACGTATGTCAAAGGTCAAGGGTCACAGAGGTCAACTTATGAAATTCCATACATTGAGATTGTTATCATGATATCTCAAGAACCACTGGAGATTTAAACTTCAAACTTAGTGATAGTGTGTATCACTATAGGAAAACAATCTGATTACATTTTGGAGCACGTAGGTCAAAGGTCAAGGGTCATAGAGGTCAACTTATGAAATTCCATACATTGAGATTGTTATCATGATATCTCAAGAACCACTGGAGATGTAAAAACTTCAAACTTAAGGAT
Source organism: Strongylocentrotus droebachiensis (assembly GCA_035222895.1). Lineage (NCBI taxonomy): Eukaryota > Metazoa > Echinodermata > Echinoidea > Camarodonta > Strongylocentrotidae > Strongylocentrotus > Strongylocentrotus droebachiensis. The sequence continues at coordinate 31,899 of JAVYIG010009051.1, forward strand.
AGTATGTATCACCATAGGAAGACGATCTGATTAGATTTTGGAGCACGTAGGTCAAAGGTCAAGGGTCACAGAGGTCAACTTATGAAATTCCATATTTTGAGATTGTTATCATAATATCTCAAGAACCACTGGAGATTTAAACTTCAAACTTAATGATAGTGTGTATCACCATAGGAAGACAATCTGATTAGATTTTGGAGCACGTAGGTCAAAGGTCAAAGGCCACAGCGCACATAATGAATGCAAAAACAGCTTGTGATCGCGTTATCTCAAGAACCGATTGATGGATTCATGCCAAAATTAGGTCATGTTTGTTACTTGCAGAGCCAATGAACTGAGTAGATTCTTGGTTCATAAGGTCAAAGGTCATGGGCCCATTATGTATGCAAAAATAGCTTGTGAAGGCATTCTCATTAGAACTGACAGATGGATTACTATTTAACTCAGAACATCTTGCAGAGCCAATGAACTGAGTAGATTTTATGGTCATGAGGTCAAAGATCAAAGGGTCATATATGTATATGAGAAATTGCTTGTAATCACAATATTCTGAGAACCTGTCAATGGATTACCATTGAACGTGAATTCAATTTTTTTTTTCTGTTTTGGTTTGTAAAATTGCTCTATAACGGAGGCATCATTTTCGACTGCGCGCAGTCGAATTCCATCTAGTTTTTTTCTGTTTCGCTGTAAAGGCCGCATCCCAACTTTTTTATATTTTCTCTTCCAAAAATACTGCGGCCTTTACGCCGGCAAATACGGTATTTAATTTCTCCACTGTACTGATTTCGTGAATGTGAACAGAGTTGTGAATCATTGTAAAAAGTATAGCATATTTGATTTCTTCACTATACAGATTCAGTGAATGTGAACACAGCGATGAGTACCAACTTAGTAGCCTTCCTTCTACTCACAAAATTCAGACAGGTAATGATTGTCTAAACATTTTATTTTCTTGCAAAGTTTATACTTAATTGTGTTCCCACACGATTTATCTTGAGAGTATTTTTTTTGCAAAAATTTGTTTTGCCTTAAACCCCATTCATGTAAACTAGTCGAACTTCATGAAGTTTTTCTCACCCATCTGGGATTTTCCTAGGTAATAATATGAAGATTTTTTTTTTCTTCAGTAAGATAGTGTTGCAGTAAATACCTTCCCTAAGATAGTGGAATGAAGCAAGTATGATTGTATTACGTAAGGAGGGGGGGGGGAATCTTTTAAATAAATGTCTTTTTAATTTTGAAAACCACTACAAGTCCATTTCGTTATGTGTATTCAATGAAAAAGAATGTGTAAAAGGTTGTTGGATATTATTAGGAGAAAGTTCTTACATATTCATGATGGTTAAAAACACCAAGCCAATGCTGTTGGTTTCTCCCCACATCAGGGTGTGGAGATGTCACAACTGGTCATGGCGGTCGACAACCTGAGGCGTGACGTCCTGGTCCGAGGCCGGGACGTTGGCTTCACCGGAGTGACCGCTGACGTGGTCAAGCACACCTTCAAGCTGCTCGGACCGAACCTGATCGCAAGGCATCGGACCCGAAGCCATCCTGACATCGTCCCGACGGCGGAAGGGAACCGGAAGACGCAGGAGGTCAGGGAGATGGTGGTACCTAACACAGGGCTTCCTCATGTCTTTGAGCTGTCGTACTATGCATCCAGTCTGGTGTCGGTATTCCTTATGGAGTCTATCGTAGGTGAGTGAGCAACATGCAGAGGTTTGTCTCGTTTTATAGCCGTGAATGAAAAACATGTAAATAATTAATAGCCAAATGTGTAATAATAGAAGTTTAGTAAAGTTTGATTCATGGAGGATAATATAAATTGCTGGCCAGTCACAATCAAGGAATTTTTTTTTTTTTTTTTTTTCAATTGAAATATATTTAATCAGCATCAGATATACATTGTAGATACAAAATCTTTTTTATATCATGGTCCTAAACAGAATAAAAATGTAATACACAGAAATTAAAAAAATGAAATAACGGTGTCAATTCACCTAGGTATATAAACGGGAGAAATCAAAGTTATGATTTCATTAACATCTGACATGAAGACTGGCATCATTTACACATTTAAACAAGACGAACCTGACAAACTTTGCACATTCAAGCTTAATAATATAAATTCCCTTTACATATTGCATGTCCTTTCATGAACCTGTGGTGAGTTTGTTTGGTTTTTTTTTTTTTTTTTTGGGGGGGGGGTCTCTCTCTCTCTCTCTCTCTCTCTCTTTCTTCCCTCCTTCCACTTTCATGCTGTCTGTTCCCTCACTTATATTGTCTACATGTTAACTCTCCTCATTCTCCTCACAGCCTCCTCTCTGATCGCCCTTTGCAATGAAGACATGCTGGTGATCGACAGCTCCAGAAAGAACACCATCGTCCTCGCCCGCTCCAGACTACTCCGCAAGGCAGAGGAACTCTGTGACATGCTACAGTTCGAGTTCACCTTTGTACCGGTAAGTTGATACAGTCTGATAGGGATGACCTGACAAATACTCTGAGCTGAAGTTCATCAAAGAGAGGGGTTTTGATCTAACTTTTGGACTGTACCTCAGTCACATTGACCAGACTGACTCTAGCTTACCTTAAACAAATCATGACTCTTCTGCTTGAGGCTAACATAATTGGTTGATTTGGAGTCCGTGTGTTGTGGTATGAGGTATAAGGGGTCTGACCGTCCAGGTTGAAGTTTAGAATTTGGCTAGGGTTAGAAACAGTAACTGTCCAAAGATGATTGTTATTACATGCACAACTTGACTTGATATATATGTACTCCTGATACTATCATGAATGTAACTTTCACTCCCTCTCCGTTCCTCTCTGTCCCCCCGCTTCCTATGCCCCTTTTCTACCTTTCTTCCTTCCTCTCCTACTTTGTATGCATCGCTTCTTATTGTATGTATTGTTATTTTCATTCTCAAAAGGACATCACTTCAAGCTTATTATAAGACGACCCCTTTTCTGTATATACCCTGTGATAATCATACATTCAAAGCAGGCCTGATAATTACACGATTTACATCGTTTTCCTGATTATTTTTTTTAAATTCTTTTTCCCCCCCAATTTTTTTTTCAAATTTTTTTGTTTCCTTTCTTCCTGATTTTACGTCTTATTTTCCTGATTTTTGACTATTTTTCTTACTCAAAAGGAGGGGGGGGGGGGGTGAATTAATAAGATGCCATATTTTTTCCTCAGAACTTTTTTTTTTAGGGGGGGGGGGGTGGTTGAGGGAAAGAAAAAAAAAAACTCTCTTTTTTTTTCCAGTGCTCAGTATCACCCCTGATTCAAAGTTATAAGATTGTAAAGGTTTATATGTTGATGTATATGGAATACGTAAACATCAAATCAGATCAAATTGCCTGCTTAGCAATTGTCACTGGAGAATGTGTCATACAATCCTGCTAGGCCAATGCCCTGATAAGGATAGCACTGTAAACAGATAGGAGGAAGCTTGAGGGAACAGAGGTGGATTGTCCAGGAAATATAAAGTACTAGTATTCTTCCTGATTGTTTCCAGTACTTTGGCCTCCAATCATGTTGTTACATGTGAACAGGTTATTTTATTATCTTGTTCATGAGATTGTTTATTTTGTAACTCAAGAATGGAATGTGGGATGGCTCAGTTAGGGCCTTTGTTGATACTTCTGGATGTAAGCTTTAATTTGTCACATTCTCAAGAAGCATAACTCGGGACAAGCCAATTTTTTACATACTTTAGAAATTCTTAAACTTGGTAAGGGTATGAATAATTTAGTTGGTAACTGTATATCTTAGGATCTGTGTGAAGGTAAATAATAGATATTTAATTAGTATTTTTTTAACACACACACACTCTCTCTTTCTCTCTCTGTCTCTCCCTCACACACTTATCTACACATGTTCTTTAATTTGAAAAAAGAAATGTTAATCATGAAATAACATTTCTATATCACATTCCTCTGCCCTTCTATCCCTCATTTTATTTAGCCTTGTGGAAATATCGCGCATGCAATCTCAGAAGCCATCGATAAACTTGTCATTCATGAGGTAGTGAAATTGCAGGTAAGTGCACAACTTAACATTTGATATGCTATTGCAAAATGATATCAGCACATTGAAAGTTATCTGCAACATGCAATATTAAAAGTAATCTTGATTTAATAATTACTGATAATAGATTCCCACATAATCAAACCAAATGATATCATTTGAAAAGGCATGGTAGATGAGTAATGACCAAAGAAAGATAAGCAAATGCATGGGTTATCCTAAACTGTCCATATTATGTTACCATTTGCTCATGTACATTGTCCTTACAGAGAATGTGATGTAATGTAATGAAAATATTTGTAAATACATGTATATTTGTTGATCAAAATACCCAATCTCCTGCACTTTGAAGGTAAAGACCAGTTCTGGTCATGTGATTGCATTGTGAAAGAAACGTGGAATCGATCAGAAAAGGTTGATCATATAGAATACAAGTATTGGTGCGTACTGCAAGGTTCTGGAATCATCAAAATGATAAGAAATTTGGCCCAGTCTTGGTAAAGTTACAAGCCCTGTACACAGAAAGATGTATATGGGACTACGCGATATCTATCCAGGCCGGATAGATATGATAATTTACCAAATATATCAATATTAGTAGGCGGTTTCCCTGCAAAATTTGTATCATCAAGTATTAGTAATAACATATTCTTTCACACGATTGGTAATAAGAGCTTCCATTTCATTTTTTGAGAGGGGGCGTTTCCAAAACTGGTCTATACCTTTAACCAAGCTTCTCTCAAAATAAAATCTAAACCATGATTTGCTGTGAAGTTCGAAGTGTAATTGTATGATATTGATTGTTGACCACCACAGCAAGCTCCAGACCCTCAGAAGTGGGCCAGGCACATTGGTGTATCATCCTCATGGGACAGTGAAGGCAGTGATGAAGAGGACATGCCATTCGTAGACCAGAAGATTGAGGTAGGTCTTCAAAGCCCCACTGTACTACTTGTAGCTACTTGCTCCCTCTATATAGAAAACAAGCCTAATCGGTGACTATTGGTCCCCCATGATCCTCTTTTTCTTATGTTAATCGAGAGCTGAGTTGATAAGATAACCACCCGTCAGTCACCTTGCAGGGAATCCTAATCTCCCCCTGGCCAAACTAGTGCAGACGGGCTTCAATGTCTGTTTAGTTTGAGTCATCATAAAGCCATGTATTTTGTTCTGTCCTTTTATGTACGTTTTGTGCATTCCCAGGCAGAGAGCGTATGGTAGGTTGCCTGAAATTGACATTCCTTTCAGATATTTACTCTAAAAGCATTGTAGGAACATCAACATCATTATCTAGGACATATGTCTTCTGGTACAAGATGAAAAGAGTATGAGGACGTGTTTAGCAAGGGTCATTCTGAGATGGTCCTGTTGTATCGGTGTCATGTAGGCATAGAACAAAATAAGAATCATCATAATTTGTCGCTGTATTTTGCTTTCTTGCAGGTGAAAACAAAACTTTTACAATGATGATAATGTTAATGATTTACAATGAGTATGGTTTACAGAGTATTAATTGATATTGCCTTTTATTTCCCTTTCTCTGTAGATGAACACCAACCAAGATTCCTTGTTAAGACTCTACTTTCTTCAGAGCATACTAGCCCCACTCATTGAAGGCTACTGGTTGTCTGCCTGCAACCTCATTCGTCTCCTAGAGATCGACGTCCCAGAAGTGGACTTCTCCAAGGTTGTGAATGAGTATTCCAAAGATCGCGTCGCCAAGGGTCTTGCCATCTATGGTATGTCATGTCGAGCTATCAAACAATTTATGTATCTTATAGATATATACATTAATTAATTAATTAATCAAGAAATGAATTGTAGATATAAGTAGCTATTTTAGTGGAGGTGCATTCTTTTTCCACTGCTCAAACTGATTAATAGCATCTGGAAAATGTACCAGTAAGGGTGTAAATTGACCAGGATTATATTTTAGGTACTTGATCGAATAAGTCAATACACTCAGTTTGAAAGACAGAATTGAGTTCTTCCTTTTGCTCAGGAGCTCATGGACTTCGCCTACATCATCTTAGGCAAATTTAAATATCTAAAATGTATTTAAGACACTACGAAGTTCTGATTTTTTTTAAAATTGGTCACATGACTAACTCAAGCCAGGATGTAATACATTAGTGCATATTGTAATCCTCATTTACTCAAAGCTCCTCAAAAGTGTTTGGAGCCCTAAATTCGCCAAAAACTTGATTGTAAGAATTCACTTAAGTTGTATAATAATGTGAAAGAGGATCTCAATTAAGACACACTTCTGCAAAGATTTTCTCTAAAAAAAGTGTGCTTGAAGACAAATATTGATAAAGGAATAAATAATTTGGGTTTTCTGTTATACGCAGAAGACCTAAATTTTGTATTCTTTCATCAATATTCTTGTTTTGAAAATCTTTGCAGAAACTTGTCTTAAAGGACATCCTCTTTCACATTGTGATACAGTTTAAGTGAAATTGTGCCAACACATTTTGGGGGCTCCCAACACTTTAGAGGGCCTTCATTCACTTAGATAAGATTTACAGTTGTCACTTCCCTGGTGATTGACCAATGTTACCATTAACATGCCTTGCTCTCCATGCGCTGAGACTACTACATTGATATCTCTCCCAATTCTTATCTTCCTGCAGCGGAGTGCTGTGCCATGGACACCCTGCGTAACTCCTGGCGTCTCTTCAACCACTGGAAGGTGATCGACTGCTACCTGGACTCGGAAAAGAAGAGGATGGTGCATCTCAACGAACCCTTCAGAAGTGAGGAGAAACTGGGTGTGTTCATCGATAGGATAGAGGCATTCAGGAGTTAAGCTGACTTCCTAAAGAATCTTTAGAAGCAGCAAACCTTCAGAATTGAACCTTGAGAAGTGTGTTCGTAGAAATTGGGTGTGTTCATTGATAGGATAGAGGCGTTCAGGAGTTAAGCTGACTTCCTGAAGAATCTTCAAAAGCGTGAATCTTCAGAAGTGTGAACTTTCAGAAGCGAACCTTCAGAATTGAACCTTGAGAAGTGTGTTCATGGATAGGAGCGAGGCCTTAAGGAGTTCAACAGACTGTCTCAATGAACCTTTCTGGAGGTGAGGAAAGTTGTGTGTTAATTAAAAAGATAGAAGCATTCAGATATATGCAGGATGTCTCATTTAAACCTTAACAAAATGAAGGAAAGCTTGGTGTGCTCATTGAAAGGAGTTGGACCGTTTGGAGGTAAACAGACTGCGCTTTATGATAAATGTTTGTTGAGTCAGGAGAAGGTAGATGCATTCGGGTGTGAAAGAAGACTGTCTGAACTGACCCTTTAAAAGTGAAGAGAAACTGGATGCGTTCAGATAAAGCATTTAGCAGTAAACAAGCTTTTCAAGAGACAGAGAAAATTAGGAGCATTCTTGTGGTAGCTAGTGTATTGGACTAAGTTGATTTACATACCATTGGATTACAGGTACCATGAATTGACCAAGTTGTTCATTTTTGAAATCCTTTTTGTTGTGCTTTGACTTTACTGGGCAATGTTGCTTCTATTCTTGGGAAGTGAATATCCTCATGTTTTGGATTTAATGAGAGGATGAAGAATAGGAACATTTGACCAAGAACACAGAGTCGTGTTCTTTTGTTGAGAGGAAAGATGAAGGATTGTGGAATGTTTACAGATAAGCTGCAGAGTGTATATGTGAATTTTCTTAAGTGAGTTAGATGATGTGTAGTGGTCCGGGAGAGAGAAAGAGAAAGAGAAAGATTTAAAGAAGAAAATATATATTATTTTGATCAAGAGTGATGATGCATGACGTTGCAGGATATATGTGTACCGGTAGATAGAGAAAAAAATTGACACAAAAATAGAGAGTCGATAGAATTATTTCAATCAGATACTCACAAGATTTCAATGTTGAAAATTGTAATCTAAGTGTTGAGGTATTTGTAAATTATATCCTTGTAAATTGTTTTGCTAATGGCAATTTAACTCAACTTTTATTTAAAGACAGAATTTGAAACATTGTATAAAGTGTGATATTTGGGCTTTATAAACAAGCAAGTATATTGCTGGATTAATTCAGTTCTTCAAACACTGTGAATAGCCAGATTGTGAGATACCTGGGGTACAACAATTGTAACTGTAAGTGACTTAACATACTTGATTTGATTTGATACTTGCCAGCAAATGTAAGGTTTATGAATTCATGTTTATTCTCTAAAATTTCTGTATTCAAGTGTACTAGATTGTAGGTAATCGCCTGATTTAAGACTTTGATTTAATCCAATGCTGCTTGTGATTTAGGGGTTAACTTTAGTTTGTCTGTTCAAAGTGGTGGGATATTTGTAATGGATAGGCATTTCTGTATATTGTATATACATTCAAGAGGCAGCACAGATATAAGAACTTAATTCAAAGCAATATGTATATTTTTAAAAATGATCTACAGTCGAGTCTGAAATGTGTATATGATTGAAGTGGAATTGTCATATGCCTGTCGTAAGTTGGCCAAGAAACATTGTTTGTTATATTTGTCTTATGTTGTGATACCAATGAATTCTTGTATTTGGAGTCTGTTGAAGGCTCCAAATTTTTTGTTCCTCCTGGTGATGCACATTGATGCCTCATTTCACACATTTTTGTTTTTGTTTTAAGGGTGATACCGCACATCCAGAGTGATTAGTGTTTGTACATGTACTTGCTAATGCTTCAATTAACACACTTATTTGGTCAATTACAAATTAGTTTACCAAACAATGTGAGAAGTTATTTAAAGTTTTGTTTAGTATTTGTCTGTGTTTGTTATATATATATATATCATTGGATGTAGAAGAAAAAAAACACAAACTGAAGAAAGAAGGAGAGATGTACAGTTATACACTATACAGTACATTGTATTTGTTCAGTATATTTTTCACTCAGAATTCTACAGGGACAATCACACTGTGTTTAGATAAAGTAATTAATGGCATTTGCTCAGACAGGCCTTTGTTTTGTTTGTTTCTGTGTGTGTAATGATTGTAATCCTAATAATTCTAATAACTGAAAAATGTGATAATCAACGTAAAATATCAACTTAAAGATAAACTTTAGTACTGGTAATGCGATTGCATTGTGAAAGAAAAGGTGTGGAAAGGATCAGAAACAGTTGATCATGTAGCATGTAAGTATTGGTGTGCACTGCAAGGTTCTGGAGTCATCAAAATCATAATAAATTTGACCGAGTCTTGGTAAAGTAACAAGCACATACACAGAAAGCTATGTATGGGACAACACGCATGGTGTCGGGGTTGGTACTACCTTGATTCCTTGTCTTTCTATGCTCATTACTCAGCCAGTATACATTTTCTTCCAAAATTGTTTGGCACATGTCATTTATTTGTAATCTTGAACATTCAGTGTAAGTTTCGTTTGATTCTGTGAGAAATAATTTTCTTTTTTTTACCAGTACTCAAGTTTATCTTTAAAGTTGATGGGAATCCTAGACATGTATTATCAATCAGTCTAAATTGATTTTACATCCCCAATTTGCCATGTTTGGTAATGAAATCGTGTAGAATACTTGCCTGACTGATAGACTGACTTCCTACTGTAATTTACTGTAAAACCAGTGTTCTTTCTCATGCATGAAGTGTTTGCAAAATTTGGGAGTGGTCAAGATTCAAGAAAGTTTGATGCCACTAAATATCTGATTTCGAATTGACACAACAATGAGTTTGTGTAATTTCTGACAGATTCTTGCCGAAAATATCACCTTAGTTGTGAAAGTCGCTGGTTTTACGGTATTTTCTAAGATTAAAAATATGCCAGTACAGAATTATTGTAATTACTACTGCAATGGACTGAGGCATTACATGATTCTATACTGATGTAATAGAGTATGCGTGTTTAGACTGTAAAATAATGATGTTTTCCTAACTCAGGTGGAGTATGTTGTGTATGAACAGGGTGAATACATCATAGATTGCTTGCAGTTGTATTTATTGTGGTATGAACATGTTTCTGTACTCTTTTTTGCTGTTGTTGTCGGCAGCAATGCCAACAGAAACTAAACAAAATGAATGGAACTCATATTTTCAATTTAGTTATGTTTGTATTAATATTACAAATAGATGTTTTCTTGTTTTCTCTGTCGGTTGCAGTTTTATTGTAATTGTCATGTTATAAATTGTTTTCTATTCAACCTTTATTATATATAAAGGTTATATGGCACTTGCAAGGTAACTTACAGTTACCGGGTATAAATAATGCTCCTTATATTTAGTGTTGCTCTTGAATAATAAAAGTTAAGCAGGAGTCGGCCATAAGGCGTTGCTAAGGATTTAATTAGGTTTTATTGATGATATCTTGATATCATAATGTGCCATAAATGAAATTAATAGGAAATTTCATAGTTTTGATTCATGCCTAGTGGAGAATGAGTTATATGTGTAATGTATTTGCTGAGTTCCAAAAGGGCGCTATATCTATGTTTAAAGAATGAGTTGATGCTCTACTGCCTCTGGTTTTCAACAGATTAAAGAAAAATGCAGATGAAAGAAAACTCTACATATATTGTAGTCTTCAATATTTGTACTATTTTCCACAGCCTATGTTCGGGAAATGGCGTTGTCTTTTATGTTGCGGAAAAGGATGTCAATTGTCTGAACAGGCTCAAGTTGCACAGAACTAACACTTAATTTTGGTGCATGCACAGATGCCTTTTTAACTTTACGCCATGCAGCCAGATTAGCACAGACAATCACCAGTGACTTGTCCTAATATTTATTTGTCATGACAACTAACATTGTTTTACTAACATAAAAGATAATTATATATTGTTTTCAGAATACTGCCCTTGGTTAACTTCAGAGGGACATACATGACATCAAATAAATGGTCAGATTATACACGTATTGGGCTAATAATCTTCCTACATGGAGTTTGTTTATTATACTTAGGATATTATAAGATGTCTCTGTGTGCTTTCGGATTGAGAAGTTGCCTAATCTATTGTAGGCTGTGAAAATGTTATTATGTGTGATCCTTATTGAAAAGAATCTTCCAATAATTATATCTATTAGGGAGAGAATGACATCAAACAACAGAAAATGATAGAAAAGGAGAAATGGAGGATTGCATTCATTTCAAGAGTAAATGATAAAGGTGCATCTCTAATGTATAGCCTGAATTTCAATCTAAAGATGATATTTAATCTGTAACAACTGGGACAAGCTTACTCTGTTGAAAAGCGATTTTAGGTTGACGCACAAATGTATACCAGTTTCTAGCCTTCAATACTACTAAGTTTCCATCCATTACCTAAGTGAATTATATTTACATTATAACTCAAGTATTTTTCTATTTTCCTCATTCTCTCAAGAGAATTTCTACCCTGTATTCATAGTTTTGAGAGAGTTGTATTGATGAAAACATTTTTGGGATGCTTTTTATTTTTATCTTACGTTATCTCTACGGAGATGTGATGATACAACACGGAAAATGTGGAATAAAGGAAATTTTGATCTGAAATTTTGGTAAAACAACATTTTGCAAATGGTTTAGCATTGTGTATTTATTATGTATTTGATTGGTAATGAGTTGTTGTATTGAGTTGTTTATTTGTGTAGCTTGTAATTTGTAATTTGTAGCTTGTAATTTGTTGATTTGATGTGAAAGCTTAAATGTAAACTAAATGCATAGAATGAGTTGTGTATTCTTTGAGTGAACGAGGGATTAATGTATCCCTTCTCAGTGAACATGCACTAGTGTCTGAATTATTGACTGCCTGACCAAAAAGAAGTGTTTAATAGCTACAATGGTTACAATATATATAATTTTAGAGTAATATGCAATTTGTTTGTTAGTTGGATCGTTATTACAGGTATATAACTCATACATTAGATATGATAATGTCTGAAATGATCTTTATGTTGAGCAGGGCAGTGTTTTTTTACGAAAACTTCATATTACGAGTTCGCTGATCACCCATTGAAATTTGTGTATTAAATTTAACACATGTTTCGATGGGATATCGGTGAACATGTACTTATGATCTGGAAGAAGAAGAAGGAGAAAAGAAAAAAGAGGAGGAGGAAGAGGGGGAGAGGGGAGAAGAAAAAGGAGAAGAAAAAGAAGATGAAGAAGAGGAGGAGGATAGATAGGTGAGAAGGAGAAGAAAAGAAGAAGAGTACCTGTAGCTTATATTTATGTTCTCCCAGAGTTTTGCATAATACAATGATGCAACACAAATGTAATTGATAAAGTGACAAAGTTATCATTTAAATCTTTTAATCAATATATCAATACATCGCTTCTGGTCATACACTAATATATTACATATATTACATTCATATAAAACATAAGTTTACAAAATATAATAAAAAATACTGTATACAATAATACTTAGTATACCTTATGATAGTTTGCAATAATGCCGATGTTATTTTTTGTAGTTCCTCCTATGAAGGGATGAACATAATTTATTAAAATAGCATTTCTTATGAAATAAATTACATACATATATTCTGTACATATAAACATAAATGGTCTGAAGTGATAGCCTCGCACAATGTACCAGTATGAAGTCACCAGGTATTATGCATAGCACTTCTTACCAAGTCATTCTTGGTGCGCTCAAATACCATTGTGACATGGTAAATTTGTATTGAATGAAGGTGGGAAATAAAACAGTATTTGCCATTTCTATTAACATCAGCTGCATTGCAATACAAAGGCCTGAAAGAGAAAATTGCCCTACAGAGGTTTGAAAGAGAAAAGTTGTGATACACCAGTTTGAAAGACTAAGGTGTAACACACATATACTTTAAAGAAAAACAACATATACAAACTACCTTTCCAATTCTCGTTAAAAAAATATACATTGTAAAAACTTAAGGAATAATGATTGCATAGATTACAATTGGCATCTTGCACAAACAAGCATATATATCAAAGTTCCTCAAAATCCTTAAGTAAAAATATCTTAATCATTAAAACTGAAAAACGACTCAACCAGGCAATCAATTCATGAGTTTCTGGTTTAAAAACAAAAAACAAAAACTTCAATCTATAACATAAATAGGGAAGGAGCTATAGGCGGCTACTTGTGAGATTCAAATTGATGCTTATCCACTTAATAACTACATTTTGATGTGAATTTGGATCCTGTGCTTAATCCACTCGACCACTTTAAATTATTGGAACCATTCTACGGCGTTATATTATATGGCCTCAGTGTTTCTGAGATTTCTTGTGAAATAGAAATAGGTAGAAAATCAGCACAAATATACACATCTTCACAAAATAATATTTTAAATATACATATAAACATTCATATACAAGAATCCACTAATTCTGTTTAAAATATACATTTCTTAATTTTACATTTACATATAAACATTCATGGACAAGGATGATTCACAATAATGATGGATATTTACAGCAAAACGTGCATATAATCATAGGAAACAATGAGATGCTTTTATACAGTAGCGCTTAGAGACTTCGGTGGAAGGCGCTTTATAAGTAATGTTTTATTTATTTATTTATATTATTTATAGTAGAAAATACCGTTCTGAACATTTAGCTGCTTGAACACCTTAAAGCTTGAATATGAGGATTTTCATGCACCTCACTGCCCAAATATGGAATGAATAAAGTATTTCAAATTAATTGGGTCAGGCAATTATCACAAGAGCACATGTTATAGGCCTTCAACACACCAACACCTCTAACGGTGTGCCTTTGACATGGACTAGCTGATCGGGTTCTTCATAGGTTTGTACTGCTTGATGAAGTCAGTTCTTTGAGGAACTCTGTTGGATGAACATGGAACACAATGATAGACATCTCCTCCTCCAAGGCACTCTTGATCAGCTCAGTCACCTGGTAGAAGAAGAATAGATGAATCAATGTATGTCGGGCAAACCTTAAACAACCAATTATTATCTCAGCTTATTAGTCAGTTTCAAAATGATATTGAAATTTCTTTCATTTAATCCTCACATTTGACGGCACATGATTTCTTTTCAAATGTTCTTTTGTCGTCAACATAACATCATGCTTAACAGGGGAATATGTAAATACATGTATACTATGTAGAGTACATACCACCAAGTTAACATAAATGTAAGTGGATTAATCACAAAGACCAAGTTTCCAATTACAGTGACTTTCAAAATTCACAAATTCATTTCTAATTTATAAAAAAAAGCTAATGCCTTTCTGCGTTAAAAAATATTAAACTCCGTATTACAAATGTTGATGGTTTGAAACCCTGTGACTCTCAAACGGTTAAAGCCGAACCATTTATAGAATTTCTTCCTACCAGGTGCCCTCTTACTTCACCTGGGTGAAGAGTGGCAAATGTAGATTAATGTCTTGCCTTAATTATATTATGGCCGCTCAGCTGCGCAGCCAGGGTAATAATATGATAATTTATATGCAGTAGAATATATTCATATAGTAGCATCGCTGTATGAATGGACCTCACTATGAATATGACTGACAAAGAAAGCGGACAAAATATACACTTCCTCAGGTAGACAAAGGAACATCCCTTCACTGCTATTATGTAAACATGTGTCACATGCATATCACCTTTTCTACACATTTTTACATAATAGCAGTGAAGGGATGTTCCTTTGTCTACCTGAGGAACTGTATATTTTGTCCGCTTTCTTTGTCAGTCATATTCATAGTGCCTATTATTATTCTTACTTCCTGTGTGGTTGCATAGAGCGAGATTGAGTGATCGTTGATGGCTGTTATTGATCTACTTGATCTTTCCCCTTTGAAGAATACCCAAGCTGGGTCGCAGGCCCTCCTGAATTCTCCCAGTGTGGATGTGATCTAATGGGAACAAAGTAAACAACGGGGTATACACAGCTTAATGTTATGAATCAGAATTTTGTTTTTCTAAAAAAGGGGAATTTCCCTTATTCTCCCATAATTTTTTAATCTAGTTGAGCTTTTCCCTTTGAAGAATACTTAAGCTGGGTCGCAGGCCCTCCTGAATTCTCCCAGTGTGGATGTGATCTAATGGGAACAAAGTAAACAAAGTTGCTCAAAAAATGAAGACGTAATGTGCATGACAAACAATAGGGTTTACACAGCTCTATGTTCTAAATCAGAATGATTTTTTTTTTTGCAAAAAAGAAAGAAAGGGAATTTCCCTTATTCTCTCCAAAAAATTGTAAATTTAGTTGAACTTTTCCCTCTGAAGAATAACCAAGCTAATGGGAACAAAGTAAACAGAGTTGCTCAAAATACGAAGACAGAATGTGCATGACAAACAACTGGGTATATATGCACAGCTCTATATTCTGAATCTGAATAATTTCTATTGCGAAAAAAGGGAATTTCCCTTATTCTCCCATATCACTAGGAACAATAATAATGTTAAAAAACATGTTGACAATCTTGACACATTTTATGACGTAGGCAGATGAACAGCGCAGAAATAAACTTTATAACCCTGCAAGTATGAACAATTTAATCGTGAGAGGACACATCAATTGGAGAAACAAATTCCAACCAACAAAGAAACAAAAATCGTCAACTACTTGATATGCATGAAATTTCCAAATTTTCCCCACAGAAAATTGAAATGACGGGGGGGGAGAGGAAGTGAACGGGAGGGGAGAGGAGAGGAAGTGAACGGGAGGGGAGAGGAGGGGAGGGGGAAGGGGAGGGAGGGGGAGAGGAGGGTATGAGGATGGGGAGTGGGGAGTGGTCACAGCCCACACCCTGCTCTATTGATGCCCTAGCGGTATGTAGGCTTACCTTATTTCCTTCAAGATCTATCCCAAGTTGATGCAAACTCCTTACTTCTGGTCTAATCACACAGACATTGCCGTTTGGAAAACGTTCTAACTGCACAAGGATCTTTGATTCGGGAGACTGTAATGCAAAATAGATTCAATCAGAATATTTTATGAATGATTTTGCACGCCTTTAGGCCTTTACTTGAAAAAAATATAAATAACTAAAAACTTTCTCTTCCTCTTCTTCTTGGTTAACTCCAGACCATCACCACCACCATCACCACCATCACCACCACCATCATCACCATCATCATCACCACCACCACCATCACCACCATCACCACCACCATAACCACAAACAACATCAATACCACGACCACCATCACCACCACCACCAGTCCACCACCAGTCAACCACCATCCTCACTTAAACCACATACCACCATCCTCATCATCGTTAATTTCATCATCATCATCCTGCTTCTCCTCCGAATAATATCATAAATGTCATCCTCTTGACCATCAACACCACCACCACCATCACTACCACCGAGTACCAGTACCACCACCACTAATACCATAATCATCACACAGCGCTTTCTCCTCCTCATCATCTTCATCATGGTTCTTACCAGCTCCCCCAGCACTACCACCCTCATTATAATCATCTCCATCATCATCACTCTTTTCCTCTTCCTTTTCCTTATCCTTCTTTCATTCTCCGTTTTGTCACCAGCCATTGAAACTTACGGATCATATTTGGGATGAGCATTATTTTGGCTTACCTGAGTCAGCTTTTCTTTCAGGCTTCGGATAAGATTCATAGCTTCTTGTGCCGTGTCAATGTTCTTGGAGTCCACTTGTTGTAAAATGTCTCCGATGTAGATGGCATGAGGGGTAGCAGCTCCAACATCACTGACACTATGTGGTAATGAAATGATAATGCCTTTAATAGTAGTTCGAGGAATTAGATGATGTGATGGTAGTGGTGATAACGACGATAAATCGTAATAAGGGACAAGGACTACAAATAAAAAGAACAGAAAAAGATGCGCATTAAAAACATTGAGAGCAGGAGGGAGAAGGATCAGGAGAGAGAGAAGGGAGGTTTGAAGAGGGGAAAGAGGAAGGGAGGGATGGAGAGAGAGAGAGAAAGAGAGAGAGAGATGTAGAACTAAACAATTTGAAATAAATGGACCATATATATTACTGTTAAGTTTTTGAATAATGATACTTCGAAAGTTTTTTACATATAATAATTAGCTGACGATGCTGTCCTTTTGCTTAATTGTGTTGAATCCGCAAACAGTTTACTTGAAGAAGTAAAACGATTTAGACACTATGTTTTAAATGTTATATGTTATATGTTCTTTGTTATTTTGTTATTTTGTTATTATATAAATTGGAAAAAATGCAGAAATAAAATAAAATAAAATCAAATCAAAAAGCATAACAATGTCAACTCGATTAGTATTCTTAAAAGGCTTAAAATGGAAAGATGATTCAGTCAAGTATTTGGGCATTTACCTCAGTAAGGATAAAAAGGAATCGTATCGACTGAACTGGAATATGAAATTTGAAAAAGTAAAATCAACCAGGAATGTTTGAGAAAAGAGAAATTTTAACTATTTATCGTACAGTTGTTAATAATTTCACAATTTGTGTATATCGCTTCAGTAGTATAGATTCCTCCGAAACTGCTTGTGCTTGATTTATAATTTTCTTGGAAGTCGAAAAGAAATAAAGTCAAAGGTCGGACTAAATAAATACAGCTGAAAATACAGGCCTAGGTATAGTAGATTTACATTCCAAAGTTCAATCCCTGCATTTGACATGGTTAACAATTTAAATATTGGTAAATAGCCATGATGCACCTTGGAAATACATGTTTATATATTGGATTGAACAAATATGTCCGTTGTCTTTAATATTAAAAACAAATTGTTCTCGTAAAGATATGTTGATACTATTGTCCAAAACACAATATGCCTGATTTTTATGTTAAATTTGCTTGCATCATGGAGTGAACTTACACATGTAAATATGATGAATTTTAAAATGTAAAAATGTTCGAAATTAAGTATCATGGTAAAATACTAGTAATATAAAACTTGACAATTAGACAACATATTTCAAAAATTGGTTAACCAAGTGGATTTTTATAATTAAAGATATTATAGAAAATGGACATTCTCGAAATCGTACTTGGTTCGAAATCAATTTTTGTTTGACTTCATGTATTCGAAGCTAAAGAAACGATTATGGTAATGACATTATTGAAATCAGAACAGGTGATGCTATTAGATTGTCAACAATGAAATCAAAACATTTGTATAGCTTATTGTGTAAATTTTGATTGGAAAAAGATATTTAAATCTAAATTCAAAGTTATAAAACAACAGTAAAGTGAAATAATTCTCTTTCAAATCAGTTCACTTTATACTACCCTTCAGATATCATTTATGTAAATGGAAAGTTGTAAGTTAAAGTGCTTTTTTTGTGAAATAACAGAATCGTTTGTTCATGTTTTGTTAGAATGCCCCCAAAGTAACATTATTCTGGAAACGCATCGTTGCATTTATTCACTGTAACAATGTAACTTTAAACAATCACTGATATTAATTGAAAAAAAAACATTTGATTCTAATTACTCAATACAAAAGATATGAATATAGTCATTACATACGCACAATACGCAATATATATAAAATGTATATGTTAAATTACTTTCAAGGGAAAACGTACAATAGCTTTTTGATATGGCACATTTTTAAAAAACAAACTGCATTAAGAGAAAATCACATTATTACATGCTCCTCAACGTTTTACTCCGGGACTTTCACAGATCATAATATTTTTTTCCTTTTCTTTTTCTTTAATTTAAAGTGAATGATTATGAATTACTAGATCCCATATTTAAAATAAAAAAGCCGAATAATAATTACAGCTGCAGATGTGGAGTCGACCTATACATTTATTAATGTTATTATTGCTTTTGAACGTGTTTACATTCATTTTTATAAATCCTTTTAATGTTGTAAATGTAGTTGAATTGTAAAGTATTGAATAAATTACTTCTGAAGAGCAAACAAAAAATCCATGCAGTTCAGGAAATTCAATCGTGTTTCACTTGCTTTGACACATCCATCAATGTTTTTTTTTTAAATGTCTTATCAATCTGTCTCTTGGTCCATAAAAATGAAAATGAATTGTCGTGGGAAAAATGTGGAATCCCGACAAAGAGCCCATTCCTGGCCCAGATTAATGCGGTTGCAGTGAATGTTTTAAATATATATACATAACTGTAGTTCGTGCAGGCATGCATGTTTTTGAATAGTATAATCAGAAGGAACTGTTGAAGAAAAAACATGACAACATGGGGGAACCCCGATACAAAGCTATAGAGCTGATAAAGAACCCGTACCCGGCCCGTACCTGACCCAGATGATTGTACGCAGTTGCACTTATTGCTTTAAATTAAACAATGTAGTTTATAAATGTATACAGGTTGTTGAATGGTATCTCTCCCCCCCCCTCTCTCTCTCTCTCTCTCTCTCTCTCTCTTTGTCTCTCTCTCTCTTTGTCTCCGCCTCTTTGTATCTTACTCTTCGTCTCTCTCTCTCTCATTTTCTTTCTCTGATGTTTCATACCTTCTATTAAATTGTTTTTCTATCTGTTTCTCTGTCTCTCTCTGTCTCTCTCTCTCTCTGTGTGTCTCTCTCTCTCTTTCCCCCGCTTTCTCTCTTTCTCTCTCTCTCTCTCTCTCTCTCTCTCTCTCTCTCTCTATTCATATATATCATTACTTGGACCGCAATGCTGCGTGTATGACCGTATAGGTCCATGCTAATCTGGTTTACCTTTTGATAACCATATTAGGAGATTAAAGGGCATGCATGCTGAATAATTTGTGTTGCAATTCGATGACAGCTATTATAGGGGGTTTCCCATTCCGCGCCCTATGGCTTTATGCACAAAACTCTATTCAAACTAAAACGTAGTACACTGATGACAATTCAATACAACCATGGACCTAACACATTCTGATACAACTGTTGTACGTGACTTGCGCAAATATACATAACGACTTCACAATGGACAATCAAATGCAAAAGAAACACAAAGTAATATACTTCTAAACATATTAAACACAGAAATGTCAGCCTATAAGAGCTATCCAAATACAAATTATTAAAAGAAGGAACATTAAACATGTATTCGTCTTTTTTTTAATTTCTTTTCTGCATACCCAATTAAGTGTACACGAAGTTCATGAAGAAAAAAAATGGAAGGTTTTAAGATGATTATGGTTGAGATGCCGTGTGTTAAACAAGAAAACACCACACCCTTTTAAAAAAATGAC
This sequence comes from Strongylocentrotus droebachiensis, assembly GCA_035222895.1. NCBI lineage: Eukaryota > Metazoa > Echinodermata > Echinoidea > Camarodonta > Strongylocentrotidae > Strongylocentrotus > Strongylocentrotus droebachiensis. The sequence continues at coordinate 52,008 of JAVYIG010009051.1, forward strand.
TGTCAAAATAAAAAGATATATCTTATTTGGTTTGATGTCTACGCTATTGGTCTTCGAAGTCAATTAATACGACTGAGTAATTACACAAACACCGAAAAGAACACGTTCACACGATGAACAAAATAAGCATCTAAATACAAAGAGCAAAACAGTACTGGCTTTCCAAATAAACATAATAACATAACTACAATCATGCTTGCTATAAGATCCACTTAAATAAAGGAAATTAATGCATTTCTTACCACATAGTAAGCAGTTTATCTGAGTTTATGTTGGAATAAATGCGGAAAATCAATATAATAGATTTATATGAAATAACTATTTTTTGTCATATCTTGATTTCTTTGGACAACATCGAAATTGAAACCGAAACGTCATGTCTGAACTGTCATCAATATTATTACGGTAGAGCTGTACAAATATTTATTCTGTCAGATTGTGGTGGGTGTATAGGAGCCATGTTTGATGACGTTTTCTATCAAAAGCAATAAGATCGAACTTAAGAGAATAGAAAAACAAGTCATGCACAACTTATCGAATTATTCGATCATGATTTAAACCGAAGTATGAATAAATGAGGAAAGTGCTTTATTGGTCATTAGTTATCATTTTATGTGTACAATATAGTTTAATTCTAAATAAAAACGTTCTTCATGAAGTGAGCCATAAATTTTGGTAACGTATTGGGGATAATATTGTTTTCATGGTATTTAAAATATTGTTTCGAATTTTTCAAAGTGCAGCACATTATTATACAAAATATTTCGTAATTTAGTAAACACTTACCAGACACGTCCCGCATAGTCAGACAGAGTGAGTCCTTGTAATTCATCGATGGAAACTTCATGGTCCACGGATTTCTTCCCTCGTTCCTCTAGCAACAATCTGCAGCAAATAAAAGGCAATGATAATTAAAAAGAATTATGAAATTTATCACCATTTAATGATTACACATTATGATAATGGTGGGTGTATCCAGTTTAAAGCAAAGCCGGCGTAAAATCATAGCCCTCATTGTATGAAGATCCCCGGCACCCCCCCCCCCCCACCTCCAAAAAAAAAATCAATTTAATTTATTTTGGGGCTTCATGAGAACGAAGGGCTGCCCAGATAACAAATTCTTCCAACAGGATATTTATGGATATTTATTGTTTTCTTTTAGTTTTAGAGCAAAATACAAACAAACTAAAGAACAAATATATAAATGAATGAACAAATGAATAAAAATGAATTGATTAATAAATTGAAAATAATAATAATAATAAATGAATAATTAACTACCAGGACTATCATGCCTGTACATGAATATTATGGATGATGATCATCCGTATTATTTCATATATCTGCATTTGTAATAAATTTATCCTACAGAACTCATGCAGTTACTGATCAAGAGAAATTGAAAAATGACAAGATGAAATAATTAAGCAACGTACGTAAGTGTGTTCTCCCTTGTGAAAGGCTCATCTTCTCCAACAGACTTCAAACTACTGAACGGCGATAACTCCTCCGAACCCGTCATCGACACGTTGTCGATGTCGGAGCCCGCTCTGTTCCGTGTATCCTCATCCAATGAAGACTGACTATCCGTGGTCTTGGGGGTGAATCGTGCTTCGACGTCGGCTTCGTCCTCCGATGGTTGACGAAGGACATTTTCCGCCAGAATTTCAGGAATCTAGGCAACGAAAATGATCTTTCGTTTTCAGTGAATGTAGGTTTTTATTTCTGTTTGTTTGTTTTGGTTTTTTATGTTTCTTTAGTTATAATTATTATTTTGTTTTTAAATCGTCAATCCCCAGATAGGACAGAGCACTTTTTCAGACATTGCAGATTATTGTGAAACTTGATTTGATTCCGAGCCACGAAAATAATAAAAGAAATACAGCAGTGGTTCGATATGGAGCTTGGTACAATAAACATTTTTTTTTTTTTTTTTTTTTTTTTTTTTTAACTTACCGTGTTTATTGGTTTGTTGGTTGGCTGAAATGTCGATTTGGCTCTCTTAGTTTTGTTGGTTGAAGGTCTACGTATCATACTCGCTGATTTGCTTCTATCACGGAATCGGGCTTCCAATCCCATCATTTGACGGAGAGCATCCTCCCATTCATCCATGCATTCACTGGGTATGAAATAGATATATTATACTTAATACACTGCCAAACAACATTTCCAGGTAAAATGGTAAACCTCAATGTATAGCGAGGAAGAAAACAAGAAGAAGAAGACGAAGTAGAAGAAGAAGAAGAAGAAGAAGAAGAAGAAGAAGAAGAAGAAGGAAAAAAAAGAAGAAGAAGAAGAAGAAGAAGAAGAAGAAGAAGAAGAAGAAGAAAAAAGGAGAAAGAAGAAGAAGAAGAAAAAGAAGAAGAAGAAGAGGAAGAAGAAGAAGAAGAAGAAGAAGAAGAAGAAGAAGAAGAAGAAAGAAGAAGAAGAAGAAAAAAGACGAAGTAGAAGAAGAAGAAGAAGAAGAAGAAGAAGAAGAAAAAAGAAGAATATGAAGAAGGAAAAGCAAAAGAAGAATACTATAATATGTTTAAAGACTGACACAAAATGTATATTTAAATGATAACACTATATATTACTCATTTGTTGAATTAAATTGATACAGCCTGGTTTACTGAAGTATATGTATAACTGTTTTGGTTTGTGGTATCCTCCAGGACATTATAAATAAACTTGGCTTTATATTGTTTGGTATAATTGCAGGAGGTATTAAACACGGCTTTTCACTGAGGTCTTACAAACCACCCTTTAATGGGTTCATAATTTTCTAATCAAAAGTTGTTTTTTGCGACAGTTCGACATGCAATTTAGTGATACATTTGAAATTAATAAATAGGGACCAACATAATTTGGCAGGGGCGAACAAAAATTAGAAAGTTACATTATTTTAATGTAATAATATGTCATGACTTTATATTTCATAATTCATATAATTTAAATCTACCTTGAATCATTGAAATCAAGTAGCATGTACATAGGTGCATCGTTAGGTCCATATTCCACGCAGAGATATTTCTTCTCGGGCTCTGCAATCCTGGTGATTTCACGAGGTTTATACCTCATAAATTCCTCTCCTTTCGCTGAATATAGGCAGAGGAGACTCTTCTCAGAAGATGATGTTCTAAAATAACTCTTCCTCTTTATCTAAATAGGAAGTTGAGAAAAATACCATATTGGAAATGAATAAATCTGTGTATATATGATACGAAAAATACGGACAGAATCACACGAATTGATACAAAACGAGGTATAATTATTCTTCAGTCTTTATAAGCTCCTGCTGTATTATTCACAAATCTTATTAACAGTCTGCATGAAATTATAAGTTTATTTTGTTCAATTCATAACATAAAGGTTTAATTTTCATGTTTATTTTTGTAAAATGTTTTACTTTGTTGTAAATATGATATTATTAGTCTTCGGACTATATTCATTTTTTGAATGTTAACTGTTTGTATCAATAAAACCCAAATTTAACTGAATCGTTGTCATCTTTGCTATGCTTATTCTGTAAATGATTACCCAATTCAAAACTTTCAAAATGCTGGTCGGACATTAGATAACCTCATCTAGGTATTTTACTTATCTTTCGAGTTTTATAACATATAATGTCTCGATAAATACTTTCTTTCGACGTTGCAAAATATACAATACTAAATATTACATTAACATTAAGCCTTATCATGCTAGTATTATAACTCATAAACAGATTGATGTTATAGAAAGTATACACAAAAAGAGCCTGTAAGATAATATTAGGATCAAATTATATTCCATTTGACAATGCTCTTGAAAGACTGAAATTGCCAACCCTTGTGACTTGATGAGAAAAACTCACCAAAGATCTGGCTATTGCACTAGAAACGAATGTATTGTGCAACTCATGGTTACCGCCACAAAAAAACCAACAAATACAATTTACGAAGCGTCAATAAGTATCAAGGATTTTCTTGTAAAACTAAGCGATTCCAGAACAGTGCTCTTCCCAATCTCACACGTATGTTAAACTTTCACTTAATGCAAATCCAAGCTTATAATTGCCTTGAGAACTGTGCAATATTATTATACTTTTAACAGTGGGGCAATATCAATCAGTCATTTTAAATTCCGTATATATTTTACTACCTACCAAAATTTAAATTATGCTGGTACACATTATATTCATTCCATTTTTCCTGATCTCATGTTGTTATTTTATACTTGCATTGTATTTTACCTGCACTGTCGAAGCATGCAGAATTCAGTGTATGACTACCATTCATGTCTTTAATAAACCTTGATTGAATTGAATGTTTACACAGCCTTTAAATCTGCCAATAGATATTATCATGATGATATAAAACATGAAGGGAAAAAACGAAAAGTACTGAACGGTTTTGCGAGTCACACTGTTTTCCTTCATTATCATACAGGCAATCCCGACATGAAACCTAAAGCAACCAGAATTTTGAATTTTTACACGAATCCGGCATTATAATAATAATAATAATATTGCTAATGAATAATTAAAAATAAAAATAATAATAATAATAATAACAGTCCTTAAAGCGCTTAGTTTAGAACTCTTAGCGTTCAAGACCTACTTTAAAAAATAAACATGTCAAACAATAAGCATAAAATAATTACTTCTTTATAATTTAAAAAAAAATGCAAGATGATTTGGTTGAATAAATTAATATACCAACCGTTTTATTTCTTAAGATGTGCATGGAGGGTATATTTACCTTGCTTTGTACATCCTGGATGTCTGATGTAAAGTAAGAAAGCTCGGCCTCTTTCGTCGCATCAGTAGGCCTATACATCAGAGTGAAATCCTCTGTATCCATCATCTTAGAATCGCTCCTGTTGATTAATAATTATTGTTATCATTATTACCATTTGGTTTGGTTTTTAATAAAATACATAAGAAATAAGGAAACGGAAAATTGAGCAAGTTTCGATAAAAGATAACACGACCATTGGAACATAAGAGACAGAACAGACCCCCCCCCCCTCCTCTTTCTCACATGGTGCACCCGCAAACCTACTGGATATTATATATCTTGTTTTTTTAAAGGGTTGTTTCCTTTTTCGCCACTGCCTTCCTCACTTTTTATAATCCACCTCATGTATTGTCATATATTATTTTTCTGTATATATATGTATTTTTATCGTTTGATCTCTTGAGGAGAAATATATGAAACTGAAAAAACTGAAACTGAAACTGATGATTGTATTGTATTGTATTTATTAACATTTATTTCCTTCTCAACAGCACAATATAAAACACAATGTATATATACATGATATATGTAACAATTATTTCAACATAGAGTATACAGTAAATAATTCAGATACGGAAGAGGCGAAAACCCGGAAAAAAGCCTTTTGTCCCAGTACTAGTGTTTGTAAACATAAATTACTTTTGACAAAATCATTCAATTTAAAAATGACAACCTTACGTTATCACAAATATTGGTACAAAAAAACAAATCTCCCATCAATTAATTCTTAATTAGGGAAAGAAAATAAAAGAAGGGGGAAACAAAGGACTCTGAACAGGAAGAAATAAAGGAAGATAGAGTCCTACTGTGTAACATAGAATGAAACAAAACGAGAGAAAGAGAAGGAAAAAGAATTTAACATACATTCAAAAAAGAGAAACAAATCTACTTCACATTCCATTATCAATATCACGCACAAAATTAATATACCGCAGCTATCATGTAAAATAATGACAAATAGTTTCTCTTAATACCACATTTTAGTTCGAAGGAAAGAAAGAAAGGGAACTCATATTTTTTGTTCTATGAACAGTGCGTCCCAGAAAAAACGAAACCGATAATTTTATCATAACTTAACCACAATCATAATTAATAAATGACACATAATAGTTGTAAAGCTTAGATCCTCCTCTTTCATCTTATGCCACTCGTGTGATGCATATTTCACGCATGAGTGATTAAAAACAATTTGAAGAGAGGAAACCAAAACATTATTTAGGGGCGGTATCTGAATTTCGAAGAGAACATCACATTTCTAGAAAGTTGATTATCTGCCCTTTCATATGACACCTTAATCAGGAAAAATCCACCAGGAATAACAAAGTTCTGTTTGTTTAAAGTAAATCTTGCATTTCCATGATTTGATTAAACGAATTTGTTTTCACTAGCTGCCTGTCGTAGCAACAAATGGAGTTGACAAAATAATTCATTTCCTTGACGATCAGCCATGCACAAAGAAGTCGAAAGACTTTATGCATGGCTAATTATGATGATAATGATAATAGTACTGAATATTGTAATGATAATAGTACTGATATAACTATGATACCACTTTTCCAGGATCATTGACTGTTATATATTCTATGAATAATTATTATAGAGTATATAATTATTGGCAACTTAGGTATTCATGGATGAGAGATGGTGTTTTGTTTGAATTGGGTGTTATGCATTTTTTGTTAATGTAATGTTATGGACAACAGGGGCGGATCTAGCTTTTTGCTAAGGGGGGGGGTTTGACCAAAATAATGACGATGCGGAGCATCGTCCACGAGCCGCGAAGCGGCGAGCCGATTTTTTGGGGGGTGTTTATTTGAACCCCGTAAGTGATGTTTTCCTGGCATCTATTAACACAATGGAGACCATAAAAAGCAGTGCATGATAACGTCTTTTTAAATCAAGTAACAGTTTAATACATAGTTATATCCAGAGTTATCATGTGTTTGGTTAAGTTACCAGATGAGTTGAATATCTTCTCACAATATTTGCACTTGAAAGGGTTTCTCTCCAGCGTGCGTTCTTTTTTCTTTCTTTTTTTCTTTTTTTTTTCCTTTTTTTTTGGGGGGGGGGGGGCCGCCCAAGGGGGGGGGTTGCAACCCCCCCAACCCCCCCTCTAGATCCGCTTCTGGACAATAACGGATATATGACGTTAAATGGAGCTTGGAGGCCCCGTGTAGAGGAGAGTCGATCACCACCTTTGATATTCGTATAAGAGTATATACGATATAGGCACACCCCCAATCAGTTATACCGGGAGGAGAGACCCGAGGGTTACAGTGATTCAGATCGCTTTTCGACTCCCAGGCGCAGGTGACGTCAAATATTTAATAATAATAAGAAGAAGAAAAATAATAATAATAATGATACACCTCTGGGCTGTGGCCTATAAACACCATGATAATAACTTGCACTGTATTATTTCTTGCAATGCCAATGGTCCCTGCCGACTACAACTTCTGAACAACTTCTGTAACTATTCTATTGTTTCACATTTTAAGCATTATCAATTCGCACTAAAAGAATAAGATATAGCCCAGTATTATCAGTTATTGATCATCCTAATTTGAAGAGTTGAAATAACATTTTACTACTTTGTAAAATCACAGGCTGGTATCAATTGATTCTAATGCAGCGACTTAGATTAGAAGTCAGATCAGAGATAATTATTTGAGGAAAAGAGGGAAAAAATACAAATGCAAATGTAGAATAATGCTGCTTCTAAAGTAAAGTAGTCTATAACAACATTGTTGAAGGAAGGACATATCATAGCAGTATCAAACAGAAAAAGAGAGGGGAAAAAATACTCACCTATCTCGACTTTGACAATCAATATGGCTTGATAAAAACAAAACCCTCAGCTCCCGCGTAAATGGTTACAAAAAGGCCGGTGCATGTATTCCACAAAAACAAGAAATGAGTCACTGATGTCCAAGACAGTACTGTTCTGTGTTCATCAAACCATAACACATTTGATGAAATTCATGAAAATATATCCTTTTTGAAGTTTTGGTCGTTGTATCTGTATCCATTTAAACTCAAGTCTGTATATTGATGAACTCCATGAAAACTACTACATTATGTCAAATGCATAATATTGGTATATAGTTTGCAGGCAGCGATTTTGGCTAGCGACGTGTGTTATAACTTGAGCGGCGACGTACGGGTACAATAGGTCGTCAACGGAGAGAAAACTAGCGCACAGTGATGGGAGCAGCGCACAGTAGCCGATATACTTTGGATTGTCTAGTAGTCTGCACGGAGATACACTCCTTGGTCTATGACGTCAATGGCGGGGCCAACTTTCTGTGGCGAGTAGAGTAGGAGCTAGGGAGGGGGAGGGGGTAATCTAATATTTTTTTTTTAAAGTAAAACAAAATACAAGAAACAAACAGTAAACAAAGTTGAACAAATATTAAAAAAAAAACAATCGAAAAATTATAGTCATCACATTTCTTTATTTTTTCTTTTACTTCAAAATTAATTCTCCTCACCCCTAACAAGATATCAAAGAATTGTTTCCACATTGGCAGGTGCTTCTTGGGGTCTAATTTTCCGCCTGGGTCAAACATGGGAGGGGGGCATATTCCTTGTTTTACTACAACTATGTCATGTAGGCCTACATATAAAATATATCAGATTCTGTTTGGTGGGGGAGGGGAGCATCCCCTGAAACCCCTGAACATAACAATTCTATGTAGATCTGAATTATCAACTCTTGAATCCGGTTCATTACATTTTTTCCCCTCTTTTTTCATCAATTCGTTTCCTCTAGAATGACACATATTATCATGATACATCAGTTTCGCGGAAGGCCAAGGTCTGTGTTTGTCCCAGCACTACGTACGTACTGGAGTGCCGGTATATAGGTTTCGAAATCACACTATACAAATAGCATTCGGCCCTGACTCAAATATTGTCAAAGATGCTTATGAATTATTATCATCTGAGTTTAGAGTCAGCAATGAAATTCATTCTCATCTGAGAAGAAGAATAGAGAAAATCAGTGATCAATGAGTAATCATTCTAAATAAAAAGGGATATTTCCAAAAGAAGATTGCGCAAGTTTTTAATCAGTGGAGAGAGAAAGAGGAGGGATGGACGTTTCCCCTAGATAAAGCAAATGACACATGATAACATGTCACGTTAGTTTCGCGGAAAGCCAAGGTCTGTGTTTGTCTATACCAGAACTACGTACGTAGGTTTTAAAATCATGCTTTTGAATTTATTATCATCTGAGTTTAGAGTAGGCAGTGTAACGCATTCTCTGAAAAGAAGAATCGAGAAAATCAGTGATCAATGAGTAATTATTTTTAAAATAAAAAGGGTTATTTCCAAAAGAAGATTGCGCAATTTTGTAATCAGTGGAGAGAGAAAGAGGAGGGATAGACGGAGGGAAGGAGGGACAGAGAGAGAGAGATAGAGAGAGAAAGAGAGAGAGAGAGAGACGGGACAGACAGATGAACAAAACTAAGATTTACTATTGCGAAATCAATGAAAACATATAGGGACTTTTGTTCATGACAGTTCTTCTTCTTAATTGAGATGGGGCATATATTCTTCCGATCTAATCGTTTTGGAAATGGTTCCGAATTGGCTAAAGTGGTTCTTAGTAATACTAGATACACAATGGCCATGGTGATGATGTATGGGAGCAAATACATGGCTATATAATTATATATATATATATATATTCCCTTAATACAAATTATGTTATGATTTGAACAATAAATAAAGCATGATGGGAATATACTAAGGGATAAATGATGAAATGGTGAGAGTATTTCGCAGGTTTGGAATATTTATTGAACTCTGTCAATGTTTCTGAAGATTTTTTCGGAATTGTTTGTAGAAGAAAGATAAATGAATTATCATTATTTTAGCCGAGCATTCCGCCTATTCCGCCAACCACGCCAATATTATGTTCGATTTTCACGAGGCAGTTCTAGCTTGAACTTTTCAACGTTGAAGTTAGAAACTGGCCCTACCAGGGCTTAATAAATCACCGCATGGACAGAATGAAATAACATAGGGAGGAGAGAGAGAGAGAGAGAGAGAGAGAGAGAGAGAGAGAGGGGAGGTAGGGGAAGTAAGAGGGGGGGGGGGGGCTAAAATGACAACCAGGATATCCGACCCCTGCACGAATGAACCCATTTAATACTCTGTTTTGCTAAGCTGTCAAGGCGTGAACAATATTGCAATATTTTTGTTAATTTTAATAATGATGATAATCATCATAATGAGCACTGCAAACATAAAAAATAACAGTTGGGTAAAAGATTGGGCAACGTGACTATGATCTTGTGTCGGGCCAACTCATGTCAGGCTTTGTTAACAATGCACAGGGTGCAAGAGGGTGAGGTATAAAAAAAGGGGGGTTGCTTGGTGGTTTCCTTATATCAGTGATAGACAGGGGCGTCGCTAGACCATTTTCAGTGGGGGGGGGGGGGTGTAGAGGCCAACGATTACCGACAAAACTAGCAACCAATTACCGACAAAATTAAATGTCCAATATCTACAAATTTAACCCTATAAACCTGGGGCCGAAGGCTAAATTGTATTTCCTACGGACTATCTATAGTTCTTGCGTATGCGCAAATGGTCATTTTCCTCGACGACATAAATATACGAATTATTTCGTCAACTTAGTCAGCATTATAGCTATAGATCTATATTTTAATGCAGGCGCGGAGCTAGGATCTTATTTTAGGGAGGGGCGGTAGTGAGCAAGCGAATCACTTAAAGAGCGCGCGAAGCGCGCTCATAAGGGGGTGTGGGTGATACGCCTCCCGCGCGAAGCGCGGAAGCTTAGACGTTTCCTTAAATTATTAGGAAAAGAAGACGATTTATTGTACCGTTCTCGACTGTTAATCCTTGTCTGAATGAAGTTCCTCCCGCGCGAAGCGCGAAAGCTTTGCCGTTTCATTCAATTATTATAACAAGAAGACGATTTGCTGACCGTTCTCGACTATTAATCCTTGTCTGAATTCAGTTTTTCCACCTCCCGCGCAAAGCGTGGAAGCTTTGACGTTTCATTAAATTATGAGAAAAAGCAGACGATTCAAACTGTTCTCGACTCTTAATCCTTGTCTGAATGAAGCTTTCCCCCTCCCGCGGAAGTTTTGACGCTTCATTAAATTATTAGAGAAAGAAGACGATTTGTCGTACCGTTTTCGACTCTTATTAAGCCCTATTCATCGAATTCAGTTTCTCGAAGCGCAGAAGCTTTGACGTTTCCTTGAATTATTAGAGAAAGAAGACGATTCGTTTAACCGTTTTCGACTCGTCTAAATGACGTTTTCCCCTTTCGCGCGAAGCGCGGAATTTTTGGCGTTTCATCACAATTTAGAGAAAGGAAGACGGTTCGACGTAACGTCTTCGACTGTTATTAAGCCCTATTCATCTGAATTCAGTTTCTCCCTGTCGCGCGAAGCGCGGAAGCTTTGAAGTTTCCTTTAAATTATTAGCGAAAGAAGAAAATTCCTCGTACCGTTCTCGACTCGTCTAAATGACTTTTTCCCCTTCCGCGCGAAGCGCGGATTTTTTGGCGTTTCATCACAATATAGAGAAAGGAAGACGATTTGTCGTACCGTTTTCGACTCTTAAACCTTGTTTGAATTTAGTTTCCCCGAAAATGTTAAGCCTCTGATTTCTTTAGCTGATATTATAGGAAAGTGAAACTTCGAGAAAATACAAGTATTGTAGTTGTAGTCACTCTAGAAGTCGCCACAGCGGATAAGAAGTCACAGTTCGTAGGGAAAAAATCTTGTCGGCCGACCGACAATATACATCTCACCGACTTCAAACTTCTGCATTGATATAGTACACGAGGATCGAGCAAGAATACCGACACAGCTGACCCGACACAGCAACATAATTATTTACCCGTGTCTTTCTTGCTCCACCGACGAGACGACTCCACCCAACAACCACCTTCTCTATTTTACACCCACTCCTCCTTCTCAGACTGTTACCTCCCCTCTCTCTCCTCTCTTTCATCCCCCGTTTCTTTTGTTTCCATTTTACTCTTTTTTTTCCTCTTTTTTATCTTTTCCTTCTTTTCTTTCTTTTCCTTCTTTCCTCTCCTCCCTCTTTTTACTTTTTCTCTTTCTTTCTTCTCTTTTCTTTCCTTTCTTTTCCTTTCTTTCCTTTCTTTTCCTTTCTTTCTTTTCTTTTCCTTTTTTTTCCTTTTCTTTCCCTTTCCCTCTCTTTTTTTCCCTCTCTTTTTTCCCTCTTTTTTTTCCCTCTCTTTTTTGCCCTCCCCCTTTTCTCTTTTTTCCCGACGGCAGCGCAATTTTACCGACAAAATGCTGACAGGTGGGGGGTGTCACACCCCCCCCCCCACACCACCCCCTCCCCCCCCCCCTTTGGCGACGCCCCTGGTGATAGACTCTATATTTTTTAAACGCTCATGTTGAGAATTCACCTGTATTCTTTTTGGAGGGAGGGGAAGGAAGGGGTTGGCATGAACATAATGGCACCGTTTGGGTATATACCTTACGAAGATTAAACCTATATTTGATCTGAGGAAACAAATCTCCCTGCCCTTTTTTCTTTCTCTCATGTTCAACAATGCAAGATGAAAGAATTAGTTATGGTATCTGATGATGACAACTGCACCCTGGACAGCAAAATGTTCTCAAGTTGAGAAATCGACAGCAAATTATTTTGATAGCATCAAAAGCATAAAGTTCTATAAATCATTATTATCATTCTCTCTTTTTTCTTGTTTGTTTGTTTAGGTTGTTTCACGGATAGAACCGCCTAAACTGTCATTACCTCCATCTCTGAGAGACTATACATTTGTAATCCCCTCCCAATTATCTGGACTAAATTAGTGATTGGGGTAAAAAAATATGTTTCCATCCTTCCACTTATTCAGCAAATTTTCTGGATCTGCCGAGAGCGCGGATGAAATGTTCTCGAATTCAGGTATTTTCACTAACAGCATGGTGAGGGAGATTATACCCACTTTCAGAGTTTCTCCAACTTGGTTTCAGTTGGTAACATCATGGCGTGTATTTTTTTTTTTTTTTTTTTGTGCTTTCCAAACAAAGCAGTATTTCACCATACTGTGCCCAACTCGAACCGGGTCGGCCAAACTCTCAACGGCGCTACCCACAGTCCTCTGCAGGCAGATTTACTCTTTTGCCTCAAACAATGCCTCTGATCTTTAACTAAAGAAAATCATGCAAAGTGATTTGTCATATGCCCATTGCGATAACTAGACAATGACTTGTCTAAAGACTTCAAATAATATGCGTATTTACTTCCTCTCCCCCCTTTTCAAACACATCAAAGGGAAACCCCCTTGCATATTCCCTCGATCATTCTGTTTGTTCTTTACATATTTTTGCTTGTGATTTCACTACTCATACCTCGGTCACACCGCTAAACCGATTCCAAAACGACTCTAAATTTACTGGATTAGTTATTCGTTTTTTTAACGTAAATTGTTGTTTGGTGTGTGATCGCTCTGGTGTCGGTCCCACCGGTGTGACTGTCTGACATGGTGAGATGTTGAGAAAAGTTCAAGTTTACAAGTTTTTGTTCTCTCCAGACTTTGAACCCGTTGAATACAGTGCAAACAAAGGCATATTTTCAAACAAATCGTATACTATAGTTCCGGCTTTTGACAGGGGGAAGCACTAGCATATATTATACATATATTTCATCATATCTTTTATTTGCATCTTGTTTGTTTTCCCGATCGGGTCTTAATCATGTATCAATGAATGAGATAAAACGAAAGTAAAACCTGGTCACGTTATAATGTACATGTAGCTAGACAAATCAACCTTTCTATTATTCGAGATGCCTGAAAGACCATGCCAGAGTTTGCAAGGTTTATAATAATAATGATAATAATGAAAATCATAATAATAATAATAACAATGTACCATACTTAAATAGCTCATATCACAAATAACTCCCTGTATTCGTAGACAACTTCCGGTAATTCTGACAGACACGAAAGAACGATAATGATCGAATAATTTTACATGACTATAACAATATCCAAATATTTAATATAACAAAATCACAATATGAAGTATACCAATATACCAAGAACAATAATACTCGTAATCATTAATCAATTTCCAGTTACATGTTGCTGATCTAAAGAGGTAAGAGTTAGACCATGAACCTGAACAATAATGCCGTTGCTGATTTTCTTCTTTTTTCTTCTCCATTTCATGCTAAAAGAAATAACTAACTTACTAATGGTGAACTAATTTTAAAAGTGCGAAATATCTTAGAAAAATTGCCTCTTTTTTACCTTTTCAAATTAGCGCCAGATCTATTGATGTAGTACCCTTATTATTATGATATATCATAAATTGCCTGGTATGTATAGAAAATTTGTTATTGAGTGGCAGTGAAATAAATTGTTATTTCTGTACAAATGAGACTGGTAACTATTATATACTTCTGAATATACTTCTGAATGATAAACGCCTATAAACCAAAACAACAACAACAACAAACATATGTAACTTTGGGTTTGTTTCTTTATTATTTTGACTTCATCCAGTAAAGAAGCATGAGGAGTGCAGACAAATATATTTTTTTTAAATGGATATTCATTGCCTCATTGTGAAACTGTCAACAGGTGGGAATAATGTATCACTAAACCGGAAAATATAGACGAAATATAGAAGGAAAACATAAATAAATAAATTTAAAATTAAAAAATAACAAAAGCGAACAGAATTCATAGAAGTAATAAAATACATATAAATGTCAGACCCGCTGACACAACTAGAATTCGAATAATTATTTAAAACACACATTTTTTAATCAGTTGCATAGAGAGTAACAAAATGATTTGAATAAGGACGGGCATTTAAATGTAAGAATACAATTACACATCACGACATCATGGGTCATAGATATTATTCCTTCATCCTTCATAACCAGTGGAATAATGAAATGAATCGAAAACAATGGTGAATGATTATAAAGTCAAATTCGAAACGATGTAATTACTCATACAGTCAAACCTGATTTAGTGACCACCTGTCTACATTTTTTGTTTCCCTTGAAAATGGTTTCTCATTGAAACATGTACTGAAGGAACTTTCTGCAAAGACCACTTTTAGTGCTTCCCTTGGGCGGTTGCTATAGACAGGTTTGACTGTATTTACAAAACTGAGAGTGGAAGAAATGTGCTTTACAAGAATAAACACCTCCCATCATGACGTCATTATGTACAATCAATACCTGATGGGAATTCCCCTTCAGTCTAGAGGTCAATCAAGGGTCATATTTGATAAAAGATACATAGTGGCTTTTTCAAATATAAAGGCATTGTAAATTTCTACTCTATAGTCATGTTATACGTAAAGAGTAATATGGGCTTTCATTTTTTAGCCATATATACTTTTATTTCGATGCATCACATGCATCTTCAAAAATTCTAACCAAATGCATGATTTCAGAGATAATTATTTATTCCTCCTGAGAAAGAAGTCATCACACTCTTACAATACAAGTCCATCAGGATGATATCAGTTATCATAAATGAGTTTTAATGAAACGTATTGCATTTATTTCCCTGCAGATCACTTTCAGTGTCTATTGGCAACTAAATTAAATCTCCTAGTACACGTCCGGGAAAAGTGTCCTGCATTAAGAAGACACAGAAGCTATCAAACAGGTAGATTTTTGTTGTTGACGTGCCATAGAACTAATTTCTAATTGTCATAATCTTCTTGCCACCACAATGGAAATCCTCAGTTGGTTAATCATTGGTTAATTATTAGCCAAGGAATGTGTTATGTGGTTATTCTTTTCATTCACTTGTGGAGGGGGACTGTCAAAGTCCCACATTTTAGATAATCATTTTAATTAATAAAAATAGCAAACTAATGTCTTTGTCTTGTGGTGCAGCTGATAATAAAAAAAATAATGTCAGCACTCCGTTTCCTCGTTACCAGTGGTATTTGTGTTGCCAGAGACACTAGAATTACCTTCGACATTAATAGGCCAAGCGTCTTGGACAATGTCTGGCTCCTCGTCATCGAGGACTTCGTCATCGAGGACTTCCACATCCGATTCAGCCGTCATCAGCGACCTCGGAATAAGGTGAAGGTGACATTCAATTAAACCTCCTACGGCCTCTCTCAATTTCTGCGCAACCTACCAATAAACCAGTCACATAAAAAGTATTAACAGTAATTAAAGTGAAAATGTGTCATGGCATATATCTATAAAAAGAAATATGCGGCAATGATTCCATAATTATAAAGCCCAAATTTGACGGTGATTGATTCACACCTGATGATTTAAGTGTGCGGTTTTCACTGGTGAGTGATCGCGCTAAAAAAAAAAAGAATTTATCTCGATGACTTCCCTTTCATAGCATGTAACAATGAATTGTGTTGACTGTTACTCTTTAAAAAAAATTCTACTGAGCGTTTCCATTCTTTGATCAACAAAAAGTCAGTAGAACTGACATCATCATTCTATATTTGTAAAATGTATGATGAAATACATCTAATGTTAATATACTTCCTCTTACGCACCTGTGTATTTAGTTAGTGTGTATAGTTGACAAGGCCCGTAATGCTAATGTACATGCATTGGTAAATTAAAATGATGCCTTTACACCCATTAAAACAATCCAATAGTGTTTCTTGAATTTTCTACGGTAATCAACTGGAGAGAAAAAAAAACACATGACAGTAAAAAAAAAAAAAGTGAATTTCACGAATATACATGCATATTCAACAATTTTTTGTTTAAAGGGATGGATGGACAATGCATGATAGTTTATGTCATGTGATTAAACTTTCAAGGTTTAGAGTTTAAAAAAAGGCCCTGAAAAAGATTGATATGAACCATCTTATGTATTATTAAGAATTATGATTTGCCAGTTTTGCCACTTCACCCCAAATCAATGGTGCAATAGATTGACGCCCCTGGCTCAATATGTTATAGGTTTTCAATTGATGAAATAGAGGTGATAAAAAATATTAAAAATTACCTGGTGTTCATGGGTTCCTACTGGTATTGGTGCGCCGTTGATCTCCGCGATAGCAAGCCTCGACTGATTGCAGGCTTTCAAGGCAGCTTCCACTGCGTCAAGTCTCTGTGTCTGATTTCAGTGGTGAACAAAACATACAATAACAGTATAATTTATGATTACATAGATGGTGGTTATGGACAGGAGTGGATCAGAGGGTTTTCCAAAAAAGTGGGCGAAACACGAAAAATTTGATGCCAAACTATAAAGAGGATATTATTTTTTTCAGCTCCCTCCTTCTCTTTTTTTAATCCTAAAATTCCTTGCCAGAAAGGGGCTTCACCTTAAAAAAAAAGAAAAAAAAGAAGGGCAATTTTGGGGTTGGGGTTTCGAAAGGGAGAGGGTGGCTGTGCCCGCCAGCCTAAATGAGGTTCCGGTCACGTGATTGCATTATAAAAGAAGCTATCTAGGAGTTGATAGGATAGGATGATTATACAATAAATACGAGTAACAAATTGACTGACTCTAGAAAACAATCACAAACAAACCAAAAAAGCCGAGGGTAAATGGGACTTCACAATCATGTGACATCGCAGCAACATAAGCAATCATCATGATACAGACAATATGGACGGCAATGATAAGCAGACCTATTTACAAAGACAGAATAGTTATGAATACTATAAACCAAAGAATAAATATCTAAAAGAGGACTATTGATAATACCTTTGGGCCACTGATGTTGATGGCCAGTTTTTGGTCTTCATCTTTCATCTTGATTTCAACACCTGGTGTAACAGCCAACCTTATCTGATACATGGAGAAAAAATATACTATGAATATACACTGATGAAACAGTGTTACTATAAGGAATCAATAGACAAAACACAACCGCATGGTAAAGACTATATACAATCACACATGGGCCATTTGAATAGCCTAAAATTTCAACTATTCATTTTAATGGATACAAAATTTACTGAAACATAATATAAACTTCATTTTTTCAAGCAATACGGCCTGTAGTATTGCAAGGTACTGAACTTGCCCTTTAAATTGAATTTATTATTATGTTACAGAGTGATTAACAATTTTACAACAAGAATACAATTTCAACATTTTCAGGGAGATAAGTAAAAAAAAAAAAAAAAAATAGATATCATCAGACATTATTAATCAATCCCTACATTTTTTTCTTCAAATCTATTTCTTTAAAAAGCTCTTAACATATGAACTCTCATAAATCTAGACGCAAGAAATCTCTAAAATAGGAGTATAACTGACAGAAATTGTCTATTCCCTTTAATCCATTTTAAGCCAAGATTTTATCGCATGGTGAAAAGTTCTACAAACCGTTGGTGCTTTAGTTTTGCGGATGTACTCTCTCAAGTCTTTAGTGTTCTTTGGGGTTGTCCCTTCACCAGTAGTCCCCTCATCAGTTCTCAAGGCGATGGTGTTTCCAACGTGCAATTCGCTACCGGGCACCGATTGGGTCACACTGAGAGAAAATGAAATAAGATTCCGTTTTTGAAAATACCAAAGAATCCATGTTGTGTAAATAAAAACGATGGAAGCGATGAAAAGCGTATCCAGATTAGAAGCAAAGGGGAGGGGACTGCCCCTTAGAACGAGACTAACGGGATAAAGTCGGTATATTCCGGAAATTCTAAACCACCCCCCATTCATTCTTCAGCTTTGTTTTAATTCTTGAAATGATAGTTCAAGGAACTTAATAACTATCTCATGTTATTTTTTTTTATTCTTTGGCCAAGTACTTCTGGCAATATATGACAGGAGTTAACTTCCTCCTAGCCTTGGTATATAAGAAAAGAGTTAACCTTATCCTAGGTAGTCAAGCAATTAACTCGATATCGCATTACCAATAATAATAATGAATCCCTTTTTTCCTTCGCCATACCATAAAGAAATAAAAAAGATCAAAAGTGGAAAACATATCTGATTAAATATAATTTGATAATTTATTGAAATGATCAAGTGTCCTTGTCTTTCCCCTGAATTCGTTTTTGCATTCCCCCCTTTTTTTTTTTTTTTTTTTGGGGGGGGGGGGGAGAGGGGAAGAAGGAATTTCCCTTTAGATTACAAAAGAGAAAAAGCTACAAATATTTCATGAGTGAAGAAAAAAAAGTGTCTAGCATAGAAATGCAACATTCCAATTATAATGAGAATTGAAAAACTGAATCGTAATGATTGATATCACCCACAAATAAATCGAGATGAAAAAAATCTTGAATGTCAAGTCAGATACATGTATTTGAGGTAATGTTTACGAAATTGTTCACATCAGTATTGCAACAATAAAAATATTAGCCATTGAATTTCCCCAAAAAAATGAAAATAAAGTCATTAGCCTGTTCTAAAAAGAGGAACTATTGCTCCAAATTTCGAACAAAATTGCCACAAAGGTATGGATTTCTATAGAAAACTCAGTTTACCATATTTTTTAAAAAATTTCCCTTTTTATACAAAACATGCCAATGGTGATAAAATTATGGGTCAACCTATGCAAACAAGATACCAAAGAAATTGTACGCAAACTGTCATCATCATCATCACCCTAATTATTATCACTAAATTTTAATTCATCTTTTCCAGTGGAATTCATATTTGTTTCCTTCTCATCTCATGGAAGTTACACTATATTTAACATATGGACGAAAACAGTTCTTATTTCAAAATTAGGAGTTGAAAACCCTCAAAGCGAAGCTCGAGCCAGGAAGGCAAAAAAAGAGATGATTATAAACTCAAGTTGCGGTAAGAACATCAACATGTGAATACATATAATTGCATCTAGAAAAAAACAATCGAAAGAAGAAAATTATTACTTACACGATCTCGTGTTTGTAGTCCTTGAATTGATGTTGATTCAGAAGATCTTTAGGGCAGTCGTATATTATGTCAGTCAAAGAACTAATGAAAAGAGAAAATTAAAGCATAATGAATTATAAAATATACTTGGTCAATAAGGACAGATTATACGCCTTAATATGACTATGATTTAAAATAATTGAAATACTATGAAGGAATGGGTGGGTGAGTGAGGGAGAGAGAGAGAGAGAGAGATAGAGAGGGATAGGTAGATAGATAGGTGGAGAGGGAAAGATAGAGAAAGAGAAAGATAAAAAGAGAGATTAAGATATAGAGATAGATAGGTAGATATATAGGTAGGAGAGTGAGAGAGAGGGAAAGAGAAAGAAAAGGAGAGACGAGGATATAGAGATAATAGGTAGTTAGTTAGTTAGTAAGTTTGATAGAATGATAAAGCGAGAGGGAGAGAAGAGAGAGAGAGGGGGCGAGAGAGAGAGAGAGAGAGTGGGAGGGCGAGAGAGAGGGCGAGAGAGAGAGAGAGGGGGTACACATTTTGTTCTCCTTCGATCTGCTTGAAGACAGTCTTCGTTAATAAAGTTATATAGTTATTTATACGCAATTTTTTTAACACAATTTAAAGAAAATTTGTGGAGTTTAAAATATTTTGAATAGTAGTTGAATCCTGCGGCACTCAGGGTCGTGAACATAAATATGATGGGAACCTATTTCTAAATTCCCAAATTTCCCAATATTTCAAACAGTTATTCCTTTTGTATTGTTCTTAGTGGTACATGTATAGGTATTATCCATAATATTGCCTGCATTTCCTATTCAATTCATTACCATTGCGTATGATGACATGCAGAATATGAGAACAGTGAGTTAATAAAGATATCTTGACTATTTTATTATCATTTAACATTTTAAGTTCAAAATTGCATATCCTAAATGCTCGTTGAACAAAAGTTTGAATTATTACTCAGTCTCCTCAATGGATTTCAAACTGCTGAATGGCGACAATCCCGACGTGCTATCACCGTCCGAGATTTCAGGCGACTCGCTCCCGGAGGCCGTACTGCTGGATGGTGGTTTGAGCACACCGTCTGGACTATTGGGAGCTTCACTGGAGGCCGTACCGCTGGATGGTGGTTTGAGCACACCGTCTGGACTATTGGGAGCTTCACCGGAGGCCGTACCGCCGGATGCTGGATCGAGCACACCGTCTGGACTATTGTGAGCTTCACCGGAGGCCGTACCACTGAATGGTGGTTCGAGCACACCGTCTGGACTATTGGGAGCTTCACCGGAGGCCGTATCACTGAATGGTGGTTCGAGCACACCGTCTGGACTATTGGGAGCTTCACCGGAGGCCGTACCACTGAATGGTGGTTCGAGCACACCGTCTGGACTATTGGGAGCTTCACCGGAGGCCGTACCGCCGGATGCTGGATCGAGCACACCGTCTGGACTATTGGGAGCTTCACCGGAGGCCGTACCACTGAATGGTGGTTTGAGCACACCGTCTGGACTATTGGGAGCTTCACCGGAGGCCGTACCACTGAATGGTGGTTCGAGCACACCGTCTGGACTATTGGGAGCTTCACCGGAGGCCGTACCACTGAATGGTGGTTCGAGCACACCGTCTGGACTATTGGGAGCTTCACCGGAGGCCGTACCGCTGAATGGTGGTTCGAGCACACCGTCTGGACTATTGGGAGCTTCACCGGAGGCCGTACCACTGAATGGTGGTTCGAGCACACCGTCTGGACTATTGGGAGCCTCACCGGAGGCCGTACCACTGAATGGTGGTTCGAGCACACCGTCTGGACTATTGGGAGCTTCACCGGAGGCCGTACCGCTGAATGGTGGTTCGAGCACACCGTCTGGACTATTGGGAGCTTCACCGGAGGCCGTACCGCTGAATGGTGGTTCGAGCACACCGTCTGGACTATTGGGAGCTTCACCGGAGGCCGTACCGCTGGATGGTGGTTCGAGCACACCGTCTGGACTATTGGGAGCTTCACCGGCGTTTACTGGTCCAAAAATCTATTAAGATTAATATGAGGGTACTGTTTGTTATACGTTGCTATGTTTTAATACTCAGAGTCTGTATATCTATTTCCTTAGATTATTGTTCGTCTAGGAGTAGCTACAAGAAGACTAAATGATGTGAAGTCATTTAGATGAAATGAGATAAGATCAGGATGATCATACATGAAATCCAATTTTCCCCCAGAAATAATAATAATGCTGAATTTGCTGATGATGATGATATTAATTACAAATAGAGTGCTCGTGAGTCGTGATAATAATAACAATAACGATAATAATGATTATTATGGTGATAATACTGATAATTATAATAATAACAATAATGATAATAATAATAAAGATCATAATGATAATAATGATAATAACACTAATATTTATGATAATAAAAAATAATAATAACAATAACAATTAAATAATAATAATAACAATAATGATTAGATAATAATTCACTGAATTTGGTATTTCAAAGTGAACATTATCCACCACGTAAGGTGTTTAAGGCGCTCCAATATTACCCCGTCCATGCCGGCTATGCTAGGCTACCGCTTTCGGGGCTCGAAGCATTCAAAGAATCACTTCCTATCGGTACAAATCTAACACCTGGGTGAAGAGTGGCAAATGTAGATTAAAATTTTGCCAAAAGACATTAGTGCGGCAGCGAGACTCGAATCGTGAACCATGTGATCCATAGTCCGACAACGTATTCATTAGACCCCGACACCTCTGATGATGATGAAGGTGATGTAGAGGTATTGTGGTCCAGTGAAAAAGTCTCCACACTGTGGACCACAAGATGCAGGGTTCGAATCCCAGCCACAGCACTTTTGTCCTTTGACAAGACATTAATCTACACTTGCCTCATTCTACCCAGGTGAGGTAAATGGGTACCTGGCACGAATAATTTCTTTGAAAAGTTTGAGCGCTGTAATGGCAGCCGTGCTAAATGGTAATAATAATGGAACACCGGGAGTGGCAGTCATTAGCGCTAAAGGAGACTCTACTGTTATTCTTTTTATTATTATTGTTACAGATGATCATGATCATGATGATGATGATGAATTATGAACCGTTTAAATTGATTATACTTGCCGGCGTGGAAGTCGGTAGGAATGCTGAGATTGTTCGTAAAACAGGTGCCATTTTTCGTCTATGGATAATCTTATCATTCCCTGTGTTCCTACGTCGAGGCTTAGACTCCAAACCCATCATCCGACAGAGAAAGACATTCCATTCATCTAAATTTTCACTGGAAACAAGATATGAAATATTCCCCCATTGATATCTGTTTTTCAAAATTATGATTAAGTTTTCGATGCGTTAAAAATTGCATAATATTGTACAATTTTAAGGAGATATCTTGTGACAAATAATGGAATAGGAATTATGTCGTTTACTAATATACCGTGTGGATTACAAGTTTGTTTTGTTTATTCAGTGATTATTAATGTTTTACCATCTGCCATCAGAAAAAAAAGTGTAATACTTTATCAAGTTTAAAAACAGCTAGGTCTTACGTGATATTTTTTAATCATGCAAAGAATTTATCCATTTCTGCTTATCATTTTCCTTTTAAATCCTTTTTAACTGTTTTAACTATTACATGTATAAATATTTCTCATCGTTTGCATTATTGCATGTACTATATACTATTTTATAATTGTATATATTCATTATTAGTGTTTATTTCACACAGGGAGCCTTATATACCAACACTTTGTTGAAAAGGCACCCTATTCCAACACTGTTTGAATAAATGAATAAAAGAGTAATTCGATAGATATATAAAGAAAATATATTATCTATTTATGAAATAAATAAATTAATATATAAATAAATAGATGAATATATACATAAATAAATAAATAAATGCATTAATAATAAATTTAGCCATTAATATCAAACTTGCAAATTAAAATCTACCGTGACTCGTCTGTGAAATCCAGAAGGATGAACTTGGCTTTCCTTTTAGGTCCATATTCTAAGCAGAGGTATTTCTTCCCGCCCTGCTCTACAATTGTACTGATTTCACGAGGTTTCAGTGTCATAAATTCAGTTTTGTCTTCGTAATCAACAAAGGATATGACCTCTCCACGAGACGAAGACATCGATGTCGTAAGCAAGATTTTCATCTTCGTCTGAAAAGGAAGAAAGTAAATCTTCAATATAATAATGATATTAAATACAGCCAATGAAGTCGAATTTATTCCCTTTCCAAACTTTGCACACATTATCCAGAAGGTGGCTTTTATTTTTAAGCATGTAAGACAAACAAAATGCTGAAGCTTCTGAAATGATTTTACAAACGATTTTATTGAATTAATTTTTGATTTGATGTTCCTCTCATGTACATATATCATATCATTTATTTTACCACATATTATACCCGCCTGTCTGTCTTCTATTCATTTTTCTCTGCATGTTCTTCTTTGATTTCACTATATTGATGTCTTCCTCTATATCTCTCCCTCTCTCTCTCTCTCTCTCTCTCTCTCTTTCTCTGTCTCTCATTTCCCACCCTATATAAAGAGCATGGCTTACATTTTCAGATGCATCATGGGGGCTATCTGTGGTCATGAACGATACCACAACTTCTTTCCTCTTTTCACCACAGGTAGATGCCTCTGCAGTCGCCATCGTGACTCAATCCTAGTGATTTTGAACGAAGTTATAAAAGAAATTAATATCATACCTGGGACAGAAATGGTATACCCACCCCCCACCCCCTCCTCTACAAAAGAAAACAAAGTTGTTACTAAGAGCAAAATATTAATTATTATCGAAACTGTTTTTTCGTTATAATTATACCAAAGTTTACGTACTTGATTATGCTTTTAAGTTAAATGCTTTTCTAAGGTTAAACCTCATTTGTTTACACAATCTATTTTACATAGTAAACTTTGGGAAAGCCTGTACATTTTTGGTTTTAAAACGTCAGTACCCGAGCACAATAATCTATTTGCATCATGCGGAGGACTACATTAAATCAACCATCTTCCATTGTTTGCTTTCCCTAGTTGCATGATTAGTATTCATTACCGATACATTTCAGAAATAGAAAGTTGTTTTCATTTTCTGAAATAGGTTACAAAGAATACAGCAGCATAATCTGCACAGAGCTTGCGAACTTGGGGCAGAATGTGAGCATAATACACTGACCATATCTTATAGGATAACAAATAGATATTATCTCTGATATTAAAAAGAAACAAACAAATTAAAAACTACAATAATTATGTATATTTCCCAAGAACAACTAATTTTAATGACATGCTTATGATCAAACTCATTAGTACAATAGGTAAATTTCATAAGGTCTCTTCAAAACGTACTGGTTTAAAAAATTAAAAAGACATTATAACGGCACCTGTCATTCCTATTCCATATTTCCCTAAGCTCAATGAAACTCTTCACCAGTGTACGCGCTCTAAAACACTGTAATATCATTATAATGATCTTCTAGTAGGCTATTCCAGTACGATAGTACACATAATACAAATTCATAGAGTAAATGCAACTTTTATATCAATTGTCTCGGTTGGAGACAAACCATGATTACCTGATATTTAGTAGAAACTCTTTGTAGACAAGGGTCTATTTCCAATTCTTAAAAATCCCTGGCATGTAAAATCGAAGAAAGAAAGTCACCACCTCATCATTTCCCCCAAATGCAAACTATTAGCCAAGTTGATACCTGATCCATAATGTTGAGGTGGGAATGGTATTGCTATGTAGGCTGCCAAACAAGAAGTGAGAAGGATTCTTAACTTTGGCTACTGCATAAAATCAAATGAGGAAGCGATGGTGCCAAATTGTGCGACTTGGACAAACAATTATTATGAAAGCATTCATGCATTTCAATTGTATTCATGGTAGGGCACCAGATCAAAGAAAATCATTGCGAAATGGGTTAAAGATAAAGGGAATTCACAAATTGTTATCCAAAAGTTTGCAATGGGGTTACTTTTTTTAATAGAATATTTGTTTTTCTTTTGGTGGCATTTTTTATTTTATTTTTTTTTTTTTTGGAGATACTAAGGGGAATCTCTGCCATTTTGTGAAGGGGGAAGAGTCCCAGATGTAAAACGCAGAGGGAAAGACCAGAACATTTTCGTATGAAGTGCTCATTTTTATCGCTCTTCATTGTTCATGCTGTTTTCCCTTTCTTTCATTAATATTATATCTTTAATCGATTTTTTTTTCTTCTTCAAGTGATGTGTTTTGTTTCCTTAGATATGCGTTGTATATAGATTATTATGTTAGATGACAACCTTTTACGTCAGAATTTTTATTTCCATGATCTAAAATAAACTGAATGGCGTAAATACCGATGCTTGGCCTTTTGCACAAATATTTAGTACACACCAATTCCTCTCCCCCCTAAACCAAAAATCAACATTACAACCCACTATAGTACCCCCCCCCCCTCCTCTTTCAGTGTGTCAATCATTAATTAATAGTATTATACATTTATTGTCTTTTCCTGATTGATCACAAGATTGGCGAAGATAATTATAGAGGTATTAGTTGGTTGGGTATGAATAAATAATCAATATGCTTATTTTCCCCACTACTTCATGTATATCGAAGGACTTTACCTGGGATCTTTCCACAACACCTGTCAAGTCCAAGTCGACGTGTGTCCATGCAGGATGTATACAGGTGTCTACGAGAGGGCGGATGGTGTAGGAAAAGCAAACATATAAATTTATTGGCACCCGTATTTTCCATATCCATATATATATATATGCTTCCTGAAGGTGTTTAAATTCTGACCATCCAACAGAAGATTTTGATAAAACTCTGACAGTCTATTTTGTATACACAGCATTTTCATATCTTTCTTATTCGAATTATATCATAAGATATTTGGAGAAAAAAAAAATCAATCTAATATCTGAATAGTGATTTCCATCTACAACTTTGTTTATCCAATAATTTGCTTATCAGAGATAAATAATTTATTTTCGATTCCATGTCTACCATATCAAGACCACCATCTAATTTTTTATTTATACAGAGATTTCTTTTCACTCTTTCTCTTTTTGAACTCCAAAGAAAAGCATATATACTTTTATTCAATAACAAAATTAGGAGCAGGTACTACAGTTGCCATATAAACAATTTGTGAAACGATTAAGGCTTTGATATTAACCAAATGACCATAAAACGTTAATATTCTCTGTTTAATAATAATAATAATAGCTCACATTTATAATGCGCCTAATACTACGTTTCTAGGCGCGGAACATATTATTACCCCGGTCATCGGATTCAGGCTTACCCGCACACAAGGTATGCACATTCTCCACTCCCTGGGGAGCATTCCAGCCAGTCGCCATTTTCCAGTTATTTCGATTTTTTCTCGATTTTCTCATCCCAAATTAAACATTCATTTTTCCCTTTATTCTTCCCGATATATATTCCCAAATATTCATTGGTTGTTCCGTACTTTCCTAACATTCTCCATTCGCATAATCTGTATTGATCTTCATTATTTTTGGTCATATCCCAATTCACTTTGGGACCTGCCACTGTTCCAAAATTTCGGACCTCTTCCATAACCTTGATCAATGATTCTGAATTATTTACAAAAATGGTTGTGTCATCTGCAAATTGAGACATATGCTTCCCTATAGTTCAACCAACGTAAATTGTTCGATTATAAAGAAGATGAAATGTCATGAATTGTAAGGTTTACATTTTTACGCACACCAATGATTTTTCTGAGTCCAAAGGATAAATAATAATAAAAGCCATAGACCCAAAATAGTCTATTGTGTGTTTCATAAGGAATCGTTTTCAACCAGACATCATATCGAGGATCTACCAGACCTTGATTAAATAAAAAGTGGCATGCCTCATCGCTAGAGGTGAATGAACTTTAGATATGTGGACGAGTATACAAGTAACTCATAACAACCACTTAAATTATTAAAAATGGTATGCCTTTGTGTCGTCATTCTAAATAATAAGAGGGCGAATTCTCATTATGACTTTAATCTCAAAACTATCATTGAAACTATTTGTTCACAAAAAATATTGCCATGAATGTAAATGTAAAAACAAACAAAAAATGTTTGTTGTATGTAGGCCCATGTATTTTCTTTGATGAAGTGGGATGTTTCGATTCCTCGTCCCGGCTTAATCTTCTTTATGAATTTCCTTCATCAAATTCCTTTTTTTTAATAATTATTAATCTTTTAAGAATAACAAAGGAGTTGTGAAAACCATAATACATCAGGATCATATTTATATACAAAAAGGGTATTCACCTGCATGGTTAAGAGCCTTACATATAGAATTCAAAATAAAATGTGCTATTGTTGTAATTCTAGGCGACATTTCTTTTTCTTCAACCTCCTCTTCTTCTTTTTTTTCCTTCATCTTCTATTTCTAAGACATAAAGATGTAAAGGAAGAAAACACAAGAGGCTTTCTCCCCTTTCTCTCTCTACCCTTCTCACTTTCTCTCTCTCTCTCTCTCTTTATCTCTCTCTCTCTCTCTCTCTCCCTCTCTCTCTCTCACACACACAAACACACACACACATAAACTTTTCCCACTACTTTTTTCTTATTCATCACCGTGTTAGCCAGTCGTTCTTACATGTACCTACGACGAAGCACAAGTACATTTTTTTCACAGACAATGTTGGAAAATTATTAAAGAATATAAACGTCTTTGATTTAATTACAATAAAATATATGCCAGACAGAATACTCATGTCAATAACAAGTTTTCATTCCATAGATTAGTATGCAGTTTATCATTCATTCACTATAAATATGAATTTTACATGTATAAGTGATATAGACTTTACTATTCCTGAATAAGTAGTACTTAAAGATAAACTTTAGTACTGGTAATGCGATTGCATTGTGAAAGAAAAGGTGTGGAAAGGATCAGAAACAGTTGATCATGTAGCATGTAAGTATTGGTGTGCACTGCAAGGTTCTGGAGTCATCAAAATCATAATAAATTTGACCGAGTCTTGGTAAAGTAACAAGCACATACACAGAAAGCTATGTATGGGACAACACGCATGGTGTCGGGGTTGGTACTACCTTGATTCCTTGTCTTTCTATGCTCATTACTCAGCCAGTATACATTTTTTTCCAAAATTGTTTGGCACATGTCATTTATTTGTAATCTTGAACATTCAGTGTAAGTTTCGTTTGATTCTGTGAGAAATAATTTTCTTTTTTTTACCAGTACTCAACTTTATCTTTAAATAATACAAGAATAGTACTCTTTAGCACATAAGGTTATGACATCAGCGTAAAACTAGGATAAAAGTATGTATG
Source organism: Strongylocentrotus droebachiensis (assembly GCA_035222895.1). Lineage (NCBI taxonomy): Eukaryota > Metazoa > Echinodermata > Echinoidea > Camarodonta > Strongylocentrotidae > Strongylocentrotus > Strongylocentrotus droebachiensis. The sequence goes on from JAVYIG010009051.1 coordinate 80,915, forward strand.
CACCTGAAATCAGCTCAATATTTTAACAATCTTTGTATCAACAAAAAATTATTTGTGGTATTTAGGTACATGTTTATCTAAGTTATGTACAACATTTGAACAAAATGCCAATATATCTAAACGAATCGTCACCACAATATAGACCCATCATAACTATACATAATGTATTTGATAGAGGAAATACGAGGTGATGTCAGGCTTTTGTTCTGTTAAAAATAAAATGATAATACTGAAAGAAGAAGATGAAAACATATGAAAAATTAATCAATCTTTATAGTGGTTTTCTAATGATCGTGAAATTGGACAGACAGAGAGTAAAATGAATTACAGAAAGCTCCGGCAGAATGAGATATAAAATATCTAATATAGGTTTATAGACAAAATTTTCTTATCAATAGATAGTTATTCTTTACACCAGTATCTCAATATACTATTTAAAACATTTTCTGAATAATCTGTTTAGTAAATATGAGGGCTTTCGTACAATTGTATTTGTAAAAACCTGTCATTCCCTGCGACTATCTAAAGGATAGGATATAAAACCTTATGTACAAAACACCGACTGAATCTTTTCCTCACATCCAATTTGAATACAAGTATATATACATGTAGTCTCCTCATACCCATTTTGAATACAATTATTTTTTTTTTAAATGTTCATTTAATCAGTGTCCAAATTTGTGTAGGTCATTTTTCTTTAGAACTTAACATTCTAATATAAGTTCAAACCATGACCGGATATATAACTTCCTCTTTTTCACTTTTCGATGTTTTTTATTTCGTATTTCCACTGCTTGTGAATTACCCTGGTTTCCTTTCATAGAGTGTTACTGAACATACATATTACATCTGATATTTAACAATATTAACAATTACTCAACGAAGTCATAAAATTGCACTTTTTCTATGTATTTGTTAGTTTCGTGTTTGGGTTTACAGTTCTCTGAGTTTATGTTTTGATGTGTATGTTTCCGGCCCCGCTATGAACATACTGGGTTCAACATGGTTACAAGGTACCTAATGAGATCTAAACAATACCATTTGCAAGTTATACCTACAATTACAAAGCGTTTCAAAATGTCCTGCTCAAACAATAATACAACCCTACAGAAATGAAAGCTAACATTAACAATTATGTAACAACCCATGTTCACTGACAAAATGAGAACCCTTCATATTTTTCTTGAATAGGTTCAAAGATGTTAAGTTATAGGTTTCTTGTTCTACAAGGTTGCAGAAACGGAAAGGGAAATCATTATCTCTGGCAGGTTTCTTGGAGAGGCCCCGAGTCACCCACACTGAATAGTTTCACAGCAATGACACGAACATTGATGTATACAGAGCATTGCTCTGTATGCTACGGATGGCACTCATTGCCACAGAGTTCCATCAACAAATTTCTTTGACCTTAACTTTTATGGCATTAAACGCTTGCCATATAGAACACAAGCATAAGAGTGTTAATGCTGTTCTCTGATGTACAGACAGCTCCTGTAGAAAAAAAGATCTTCTAACTTTAGAACAAAGATCTTTAAGTTTAAGAGGAAAGATCTTCTAGTTTTCGAAGAAAGATCTTCAGATGTTTAATTGTGGACTACTATTCATCCACCATGTTACGTGCTTGCTCT